>ML786930.1:581506-610008 GCA_009831015.1 Picea engelmannii | reverse complement strand
AGGCCCATTGCCAAAACTATTTGATAGCACTAGCTAACATGATTCACAATAGTAGCTTGGATATTGTGAAAAATCATGTTTTTGTATTTTCAATGAAGGAAATCCTTGTACATGTGGTCCTATCCCAACCCAGACATTGGATTGTTTGTCTTGGCATTTTTCCCCAAAACATGGTTGGTATGGTCCCATTTTCTGTCAATTGATTTTGTTGAAAGGTTCTCAGGAAATTCCTAAAGAGAGGAGACTTGCACCCTACGATCACTTTGTTGAGCCCAAAAAAATTTAATGACAAATTACATTCAAAATCAATCCTTATCTTCATAGGTTTTCAAATACTCGAGAGTTTTCACTCTTAGCCAAAGTCCCTTATCCTTTGTGAACCCTTTGAATGTTCAAAAGTTTTTCCTTCTTTCCCTTGTTTGAATCATGATTCCTAATCGGGCCCTCATTTAACTTGGTCATT
Organism: Picea engelmannii; assembly: GCA_009831015.1. Lineage (NCBI taxonomy): Eukaryota > Viridiplantae > Streptophyta > Pinopsida > Pinales > Pinaceae > Picea > Picea engelmannii. The sequence continues at coordinate 609,545 of ML786930.1, read as the reverse complement.
GATCTAGGTGGATATCGCTGGCCACCCACCTATTCCACTGACTCAAAAAATAGTTTTCCACCTTGGCATATTTTTGGGTTCCAAACTTCTGGGGTCATTTTGAGGCCCTAAACAACATTTTTTGGGGGATTTGGGGACAAGAGACTGCTATGGATACCTTGGTGAATCTGTATGAGAAACAGGCTCCAAGTCGGAAGAGGACACTTAAGCACAAGCTTAAGTATTTGAAGATGGAGAAAGGTGAATCAGTAGCATCTTTCTTTTCCAGGATATCCCAGATCAGAGATCAGCGTTTGGTCATAGGGGTGACAGTGGACGATGATGATTTAGTGCAAGCCATTTTTGATGGTCTTCCCTCTTCATGGGAGACCTTCTTATCCAGTGTAATTGGGAGACATATTCAACTCACGTTTGAGAGGTTATGGCATGATTGCCTCCAGGAGGAGAGTCGCACAACTACCAGGAGCGAGCCAATGAAAGAAGATCACTCAGCTTTAGCATCAAGATTCAAGGGAAAGAAGAAAGGAACTTTCCAGAAAGGCTCTCAATGGAAGCCAAACACCAAAGGTACATTCAAAGGAAAGAATATTGATACATCTAAGATTAAATGATTTAGTTGTAATAAGTTGGGTCATTTTGCTAAAGATTGTTGGTTTAGAAAGAAATATCCAAGGAAATGGAAACATCATGCCTCAACTGCCGAGGATGATGAATCCAAAAGAAATCAATGAGAAAGAAAATAGAAAATAATATTACTTGGTTTCTACCTTATCCAGTTCAGTTTCCATAAGGCCAAAAACTTGGTTAGTAGACAGTGGTGCATCAAAGTACATGACAGGGTACAAGGACATCCTCTCAGATTTCGAGACAAAATATTTTGCAGAGAAGGTCGAGCTTGGGAATGAAAAATGTTACAAGATAGAGGGAGTAGGATCTATCTCCTTCAGATTGGAATCTAGGGCTATCCTTCATGTTGATGAAGTATTATATGTTCCAAGGCACAAGAAGAATCTACTATCAGTTGCAACCCTTGAGGACAAGGGATATTGGGTGATCTTCAAGGACATGAAGGCACTACTATGGGCCAAAGGTAGCCACTTAAGTACATCAGAGCCCATTGGAAATCGCAGTGGAGGACTGCATGTCATGTCAGGACAGTCAGTTCAGGCATTGGCTCATGATGCAACTAGCTCCAGCAAGTTGTGGCACATAAGACTTGGACATTTTCATTACAAATCTCTTCCAGATCTACAAAACATGGTATGTGGTATGCCCTCTATTTCTCTTAGTAAAAATGAAATTTGTAAGGGATGCATGATAGGTAAAAATATAAAGAAAGCATTTCCTAGTAGTGACATCAAAGCTCAGGGCATATTAGATCTGGTTCATTTTGATATACATGGTCCCATTTCATCTCCGTCACTCAGTGGTTGTTGTATTATGTCATTTTTATTGATTATTACTCAAGAAAATGTTGGATACATTTCCTTAAAGCTAAAAGTGACACATTTGATAAATTCAAAGAGTATAAAGCCTTTATTGAAAAGAAGACATGGAAACACATCAGAATCCTTAGAACATATAATGGAGGAGAGTTTGAATCTCTTTGGTTTTAGGATTTCTGCAAGTCAATGAGAATCAAGAGACAATTGACCGTGCCATATAACCCTCAGCAAAATGGAGTTGTTGAGAGGAAAAACATGACAATTTGTGAGGCAGCGAAAGCAATGATGGTTGACCAATATCTGCCAAATTATTTATGGGTAGAAGCTACTTCCACTGTTGTGTATATTCAGAACAGGTATCCACATGTTATCTTGAAGGAAAATTCTCTTGAAGAGGTCTTCTCGGGGATCAAACTTGAAGTAGGGCATCTAAGGATATTTGGATGTCATGTGTATATTCATGTCCCTAAGGAAAAGAGGACAAAGATGGAACCCTCAGGAAAGAAAGGGTTTTTTGTGGGGTACAATGAGAACTCCAAGGCTTACAGGATTTATGTACCAAGTCATAGGAAAATAGAGGTAAGCAGAGATGTGACTTTCCATGAGGAAGCCACATTTAATAAATCCAGAGAGCTTTAGCAGGAATCAAAAGCAGTTCATCCAACTTCACCCTCTTCTGAAAATGAAGAGTCAGATGATCAAAGGGAGGAACCTCATGAAGGGCCAAGTAATGAGCCCCTAGAACCTACTGAAGTTTTAGAAATAAATCTTGAAGAAACTCCAGCCAAAAGGAAGCCAAGGTGGCTTAAAGAAATAATATAGGAATCAGAAAGGACAGATGCTCCCAAAGGAACTTTCAAGGAAAGGAAGAGGCATCATAGGTTTGGAGGCTATGTTGCACTGATGAGAAACATTAGTGATGTTGAACCATATTCATTTGAAGAATCAGATAAGTTACAAGTATGGAAAGATGCCATTCTTGAGGAATACAGGTCTATTATAAAGAACAATGTTTGGGACATTGTGCCGAGGCCAAAAGACAAATCAGTGGTTTCTTCCAAATGGATCTATAAGATCAAACATGCAGCTGATGGAAGTGTGGAAAAGTTCAAAGCAAGATTTGTAGCTAGAGGCTTCACTCAGAAAGAAGGAATCGACTATGAAGAAACCATTCGAACTATTATTGTTTTAGCTTCCATTCTTGGTTGGAAGCTACATCAGATGGATGTAAAAACAACAGTCTTGAATGGAAATATTGAACATGAGGTCTTTGTGGAAAAAACAGATGGTTTTGTACTACATAACAAAGGTACTCATGTATGCAAGCTAAGGAAGGACTTGTATGGTCTTAAGCAGTGTCCCAGAGTTTGGTATGACAGGATTGATGGCTTTCTTAAAAGCCTGGGATTTCAGAAAAGTGATGTTGATGCAAATCTGTACTTCAAGGTAAGAGGTCACCAACCTGTTATACTAATCATGTATGTTGATGATATCTTTCTAATAGGAGATGAAGGGCTAATAGCCTGGTGTAAGAGGGAGCTAACCTCAAAATTCGAGATGAAAGACTTAGTCTTGATGCATTACTTCCTAGGATTGGAAGTGTGGCAAAGGAAGGGCAAGATATTTCTGGCACAGGGAAAATACATAGTGGACGTACTAAAGAGGTTTGGTATGATGGATTGCAAATCCATGTCTACTTCGATGGTTACCAACCTTATGAAGATGCATGATTCTGATACAGAATCATATTTGGTGGATCCGACCATGTATAGGCAACTGATTGGATCATTGATGTACATGATCCACACTAGGCCAGATATATGCTATGCAGTGATTGCAATGAGTCAGTTCATGATTGAATTGAGATAGAGACAATGGGTGGCAGAAAAGCACATCTTGAGATGTCTCAGAGGGACCATTACTTATGGTCTGAGATATACATCTAGTGGTGGTTTAATTCTGCATGGGTATGCGGATGATGACTAGGTAGGAAGCCCAGTGGATCGAAAGATTACTTCCAGATACTGCTTCAGTTTAGGATCCGCTATGATCTCTTGGTCAAGCCGGAAGTAGGGATCCATTGCACAGAGTATAGCAGAGGCTGAGTACATTGCAGCAATTGATGCTAGCAAGGAAGCAGTATGGCTCATAAAATTGGTTTCTGGGGTGTTTGGTGACAAGCTCGAGACGATGGTGGTTCACTGTGATAATCAAAGTTGCATAAAATTGACAGAGAACCCGGTATTTCATGATAGGTAAAAACATATTGACATGAGGTACCACTACATCCAAGACTTGGTCCAAAGAAAAACTTTAAAGTTACAATACATAGTCATGAGCGAGCAGGTAGTTGATATCTTGACCAAGCCTCTAACCTCGAGACATTTTGTGCAGCTGAGAGGTAATATTGTTGTGGATGAGAATTACTCCCTTGCTGAGAGGGAGTGTTAAATTTGGCAGCATCATCAGTCATTCTCCAATAAGAGGCCATATGGGCCACCCTAAGGCTATCCAGGGAGATTTGGAGAATCAACCAGTCTTGTGAGGTATTGACAAAAGCCAAGGGCAACGTACAACCTCTGTCAATCAAACCAAAAGTCAGGACGAAAAAGATGTTATGTGAGTCTAATGAAAAAGTCAGGGGGAACGTACAACCTCTGTGAGCATAGACAATCTAGTGCAAAAGTCAGGGGGAATGTACAACCTCTATGAGCATAGACAACTTAGTGCAAAAGTCAGGGGGAACATACAACCTCTGTGAGCCTAGTCAAACCTTGTGAGTCATGAGAAAAAGTCAAGGCATCTAGCAAAATTTAGGTTGAATATAAAATTCCTATGAGCTAGAAACAAACGATATTCATAATATTGCAAATGATATAAATGTATTCATCTAGTGCATTGGCACGTGTAACATTATCCACCATGAAGAGAATTTCGAATTTCCTTCTAAATAGTCAAGTTGTAACTGAAGTCTTAAGTCTAGTTCTATTTTAGAACTAAAGTGTAATGTTGAGTTGCAACTGAATTCTTAAGTCTAGTTCTATTTTAGAAGTAAAGTGTAATGTTGAGTTGCAACTGAAGTCTTAAGTCTAGTTCTATTTTAGAACTAAAGTGTAATGTTGAGTTGCAACTAAAGTCTTCAGTCTAGTTCTATTTTAGAACTAAAGTGTAATGTTGAGTTGTAACCAATCTCAAGTCTAGTTCTATTTTCAAACTAAAGTGTAATGTTGAGTTGTAACCAGTCTCAAGTGTAGTTCTAAGTTCGAACTAAAGTATGAAGCTGAGTTATGATTAACTCATGCAAACAGGTTACTATTTTGAGTCTGTCCTCTTCTCCTGTTCAACCCATATAAGCAAAGGTCGAACCCTCTCTTCAACACAGTTTTGATATGTAGGTTAAGGGTGAAGCTATTGTTCTTGAGATTACACTTAAGGCTTAGAAGAGTAATGTCAAGGCATCATAAAAATAAAGGTTGATTTTAAGAAGTGATTTTTCTCCCGATAGTTATATAAGAATTAATTCCTCAAATGAAAATAAAAATAGAACAGTATAGAGGCTGTAATTTGTCGTCCGAGTCGATTTATGAAATCATGTGAGGTGAGGGAAAATTACAAAACTATTAAACAAAACAAGGCATCGATGTAGAGATGAATCTTAGCATGTTCACAGTAGAAGTAAATAAAGTATGCACTCTTTAAAGGATATAAGATTTAGTTATCCAAGTAGCTTACAGGTCTTATTTACTAACAACAAATACAAAGGAAAAATTGCTTGCTTAACAAACAACTGGTTTGGTGTGATTACAATAGCCGTGTTACTAAATTGTAAACACTCACTTATCAAAGAGACATTTAAAGAAACAAGAAATACAGAGTACAAAGGGGAAACATAACTCAGACTGCACAAATATTGGAATCTTTGTCTGCGCTTGTATTAATTCTCACAAAAGGAGATTTTCTCTTAATTACAATCATCCAGAAGCATCCTTTGTTCAATCTTTGAAACATGTATTTATACAAAGGGTTCTCAACCCTAAGCAGTTGGAATTCTCCTTATTTATAAAATAGTAAAATTACAAAATGTAAAATTTAAAACGCTTCACTTGCATCTCCCTTGTCTTTTCGCTATGCTGGCGAAGGTGTTTTTCCTTCTTGTTCTCTAGCTCAGAAACAACTGGTATTCTAATCATGACTAGTACAAATGATGTGTACAGGTTATCTCATTGGTTCCTGGAAGTGATGCCTTTTCCCTGCTCAACACATTTGACACACATTCCCATAAATTGTACCACAAATCTGGATAGCTCTGTTAAGTCGTTTGACTCAAACATATATAATTTCTTTTCTAATTGAGACTGTCTACCTTCCATTCTCTTATTTTTTGAAACTATAGACTGTAGTTGCAGATTGGGCTTCACTAGCCACCTATCTATCTGAGTAATATCAATTTGTTTTAATTGCAAGATTGAAGCCCGAGCCTCTTCCATGTTTGTCTTGATATTAATTTGATGCTTTGCTATATCAAATTGTCCCAATACTTCGGAGATATTATCTTTTCCGAGGCCTAATGATTCTTTATCGAGTGAATGAAAAGTTTCTTCACAATCCTTCTTCAATTCCTTAGCCATTCTTTTACTTTCCACTATGTTAGTCTCCCAGGTCTTCAGTATAATATCACCTCTGGTTTGTTCCGAGGGAGACAATCTGGAGACCATATATAATCCTTCTCTTGCTGACGCCACAAATGTTTCTTGGAAAGTGGCCTGAGCAACAATAGCCTCTCTTTACTTTAAACAAATGTTATTGAAGCATTGGTCGACCACCCAATTTGTTTTTGGACAACTTCTACCTTAGTGAAAAGGCTTTACCATGCTGATCCCAACTTCTCAGGCACCTCCAATGCCTTCGTTTGTAAAACTATCATATCTACAGTTGTATTTTTAGTCAAGTTTATTCTGGCCTGTAGTTGTTTTACCAACTCTCCCTGCTGAAAGGCCCATTCTCTAATCTCATGTGCGTTCTTTTTCATTTCGTCGATATTGGATTTAAGATGCAAGATTTCCTATGTATCAAAAACTCTAATATTCTCAAAACTCTTGTTCATCTTGTTCCCAACTTCCTTCTCTATAGTCTTTAATTTGTCCTGCAACTGGCTAACTAGAAGATCCTTCTTCTTCAACTTCTCCTTTAGGTTTGCCACTGAAAATTGGTTTGTTGTTGCAAAAGATCCCATCAAGCCTGCAACATATGTAGCGAAGTCTTCTTCTTCTAGGGCCTACCGATCCAATAGCACCCTGTGATTTTTGATAGTCGCACCATCCCTTTGATGCATTTCTCTTCTTACTATCTCCCTTCTCTTCTTACTGAAGAAGAATTCCGAAGGAGGCATCTCCTATGCAAAAATAGGTATAAGATATTTTATGAATACAACTTCTGCACTCGGGTTACCTCTACTAAACTGTAAGGGTGTGACAGATTCGATAGGACTGCCTATCTTAGTGGATGGCTTCTTACTGACTGTGTCAGTAGTTGGTTTACCCAATGTGGACAATGGATTTTATTCTCCCCTTTTTATAAAGGCCTCATTCTGAGTTCCAACGTGATCGCTTGGTGGATCTGTTAATGTAGTGTCTTCCTTCTGAGTCAAAACCTCAGTCTTCTCCAAACTTTCTTGAGCATCCTGTTTACTGGAGATCCCTATTTCCAAGCTCTAGGTCTCAACTTGTTGTGTAGCTGTAGGTATTCGGGTCTCTCCTTGCAATACTTTGGGAAGGCTATTTCTTCGATTCTTCTAGAAGTTATAAAACACAACCAATTTTTCTGGAGCTAGAGCTTCAACTCGACTCAAGACCTCCTGATAGGACCTTGCTCTTCAAAATAATTTGTCCTGAGGAGAATCTTCATGTTCATATATTTTCAAATTGCAGAGGACCATGTGATTACCTACAATCTTCATCGGATTGTGCTTATTGAATTTGATATTGACCATCTTGATTTATTCCAGGGCTGCGACCTCTACTTTCGAATGGCTGAAATCTAGTAGAGAAAACATACCAATCTGCAGGGGGAAGGTGGGCCATACCCTTTTCTGTACTGCTTTCAGCTCCTTATTAATTCCACCATGCATAGTTTGATGTGCTACTTCATGAAACACTAATCGATCTGATAAAAATTTAGGTAGAGCATGTGGAGGAATGAACAACTGAAAACCCTAATATAGGATAAATTCTCTTGAATGTGCTAGTTAGCTATCTTGCCTAGATTAGCCACTATTTTGTCAGAAATCCTAGGTGGTGGGAAACCATATATAATGGTATGCATCGACACCACCACCCAGTTGTAGATTTCATAGAAGAAATCTTTCTCTTTACCCTCCCAGAGTTTCAAATGATAAACATGTATGGGCTCAACACTAGTTGAATTCCAGTTCCATCCCATCAGGGGAAAAGGTGTCATAAAGTAGACGACGTCGATAATATAAGCCGACATGAAGAATGAGGCAAGTTTCCCCTTGGATTTTAGTGACCGATATTTTGTAATCTCCTTAACCAAACTTTCTGACAACATCTTGGCCCAGTCAAAAGAATACCTCTCTGCCACCATGTGCATAATAGGCACCCACTATAACAAGAAATGGGCTGTGTTTTCCCTCCCATAGATTCTATACATCATCATTGCTATATACATTATGTGAGGCTCTAGTGAAGAGACTATGTATATGCCATGAGAGTCAACTCTGAACTTCTCAGGGTGAGAGTACCAATCCTTAATTAAGTTGGGAAGGTTTTTTCCATATTGGACACATTCCTTCTTCTCAAAGTCCACTAGGAAACTGGATTTGTAAAGGAAATTGGGTGTTGGAGACAATTTGTACATTACCTATAAATGTTTTGGCCGGAAAGACCCAAGTCCGACCTTTTGTGAATTGAAGATGATCCTGGTCAAGATATCAACATTTTCTAGCGCCCAACCGATCATATCGTTGTAAGGCAAGAACCTAGGCCTCGTTGCTATCTTATGTAGCTCTGATTAGGCCACAATTTTGTATCTGGTAGCCAAGGTCTTCGTCTCCTCGTCATCTGAATCATCTGGGAAATCGACCAATTCATATTGTAGAATATTGAATACTTGCATCCAGGATTTAATGGCGACTATGCTTTTGGGTGAGGTGTCGGAAAAGACATCTATGTTCTAGTTCGAACTTTCACTAGGCACTTTAGTTGATTTTCATGGAGCCATGGTATTAGGTCATAGAACTGTGTTATCTGTCACAGGGAATGTGAAAAATTCTTTATCTTGAAAACTTGTTGCTCAGTAAAAATGCACAATGAAATTCAAATTCAATATCCTTTTCCTTTAATTGCATCAATTAACACATACCTTCACTGACAATGTATTTACTTTCCTTAATGGAAAATATTTATGCGGTGTTCCGGGATCTTATTTGGAATGATTGTCGTAAATCAATTATTAATGTCATTAATTATTTGGTGGTTCATGATTGGGAAAAGCATAGATAAAATTTGAATTTATCCGAGTCATTGTTTGGCGACGGATTAATTATGATATAATTGTCATTAATGCGTCAGTTAATCACACTTATCGTTATGTAAATTTCAGAATTTCAGATCTCGAGATATCCTATAATGGTTCATGATGTGACTTTCGAAACGCGAAATCGCAATGTGATTAATTAATTCTAATCATGTTTAACCCTTTTAAATAATTGTAATTAACTTCAAATATTTTGGGGTTTCATATCTTGGGATATTGATAGTCGTTCGAGGCAGGATCCCCAAAACACAAAATCGTGAAGTAATTAATTAATTGTTAATAATTTTTAATCCTTAATCAACCCAGCTTAAATCTTAAGACATTTCAAGAGTTCGGGCTTCGGGATATTAGTGATACAATAGATGGTGAAGACCTGATTTCCGAAATCATGAAACTATTATAGATTTTATAATTGGATTTTAGTTTCTTTTAAGTATTTATTACTTCATTTGTTTGGTCGATTAACTTCATTTAAAATTCCAACAGGTCATTTCCGGAAAGATACGTCAGAGATTAATGGGTATATGTTTGTGCTAACTTGGACCTTTGGAATGCTTTTCGCATATCGAGACTTTGGAAATGAGGCATGTTGAAACACTTGAACTACGAAACTCTGAAACCCGAAATTCTGAAGTATTCTATAGAGATCTGACTCTTTAACGAGTAGCTAGCTCCATAACTTCTAAGAGATTAGGATCATTCAATTTGATGGCAGATTTCATCAATGACAAGAATCAAGCGCCTGTTATTTTATTTTAAAAGGAAACATAATTTATTTAAAGACTAAAGTTCAGAAATTTATATATGTTCCAACATAGGCTCCATCTAGGGATCATGTCTCCCTACGATATGCAGAAGAACAGTAGACCAAGTGCCTTTATTGGGTAAATGGAGTTATTATTGCATTTCTGTGGAACACTTTCGGAAAAATATCATACCGAAACAAGAGTTTCAACCGTAACTTAGAAAACCTTCAAAACACATCATATCATGACTTTCAGTTAGGCTATTTGAAATTCCTCTTTCTTAAAACTGTATTCGGATTTTCTTAAGATAATCAAAACAACCTTAACCCATCTATCAAATTCTATTCGATCTTGTTCGTATCAAGGAAAAATAATTTTAATGATTTAGTTAGGGATTCCTATGTCGGCTTAGAATGTAAATCTTGTCGAAAAGGGAACTAACTACCATAGTACCTTATAATACATGTATAACAACCTTGTAAATATCATAGACATTTCTTCATTGCCAGCGAGCCTATTCAGTGCCCCGGTGAAGTTATCTAATTCCCTCATTGAATTTCCTTTCACCACTTCAATTAGTCATTTTGCATTTAAATGATGAGATGAGGGCAATCATTTAATGTATTTCCTTTCATAATCTCTTTTTGGACTAGATGGGAGCAATCATTTAATGAATTTACTTTCACCATCTGTCTTGTATTTTTTTTAATAAACATGAAGTGGGGGCAATCAATTTGTATGTAATATACCAAGGACGATATATGTTTATAATTTAGCAACAAAGGTATGTCAACTCACTTTGATTACTCTGGGTTAATCCTCTTCCAACCTTCAAAACACCTTCGCCTATAAGGAAGTTATCATGGGGAGATTTTACTTTCCAGGGACTTGCCTTGAGCGAAAATAATCAGTTTGAGTCTGTTAGAAAGGCTAAAGTAGTCATGATTAACCTAGACATACTTTCTTTCAGTTAAATTGAGAGGGGCGTATAAATTTTCTCCTGACATTATTTTAATACATGTTTTTGAGTTTTCAGAGTTAAGACAAAATCTTCTCTCTGTGAAGACCAAAAAGGGGAAAAAAAGAATCAAAGAAAATAAAACTTTGGGATGGGTAGGATAAAACAGTAAGAGTACTCAAATGTTTTGTTGCGAGCAGGGGCAATCTCACATAATCTTTTTCAAAGATTCTCGTATTCTTTTTAGATCTTTTATTTGTATTTTTATTTTATTTCATTTTTTATTTTGACATTTTAATTTTATTTAACTCAGAGAAGACTTTTAGGATTAAGCCATAATTCTTATGTTCCTCTCTTTGTTAATCAGGTGACAATATTTATATGGATGAGACTTCCTTCATATTTAGCTAAATCTATTTGAACATTTTAACTTGGTTCAGTAGGTTAGAAACTCACACCTCAATTTTTTTTTATATTTCAACTAAGCAAACCACTTATTTATCACCTATTTTGAGAGAATATCAATGTTATGAAACGTGTTTTTGATATATCCTTATTTCTCAATTGTCAGCAAGAATTATGCATAAAGATAAACATGAGAAATGTCAGAAACTTCTCGAAAAATAAATAGTAGTTGTTCCTTATTTTTGATATTTCTGTTTTTTTTTGTGAAATCAACAAACTTGGTCGTTTTACAGTGAAAGTGGAAACTTACCAAAGAAATGAAAATTTCGAATCAAAACAAGGAAATAAAACCGGTATATACAGTGAGAGTTTGGAAACATGCTTATTGCATAAAGTGCTTCAGGTAATGCCCGTTGATGGGGGCGTTAAGGACTTGCCCATCGAGGTTCTCCAACAAGAAAAAATTCTTTCCTTCAGAAGCTATGACCCTGAAAGGTCCACACCAGATGTGATCGAATTTTCCATGTTTTCCGGCATCCTCCTTCCTAGAGTCCCATTTTAAAACGAGGTCGTCAGGAAGGAACTCCCTATCTTTATCCTTTTTATTAAATAGGGATTTCATATTGTCTTGGTATTTCTAGAGTTTTCTCATCCACCTCAGCCCTGTTCTGCTGCACTTCTATTAACTGGTTGATTCTTCAAGTGATATCATTAGGTTCTTTCTTTGAATATTTCCAGAGATTCATTACCGACAGAGCCAGGTTTATAGGTAGTACCACGCCAGTCCCGTACACCATTTGGAAAGGAGACATTCTAATCGATTTCTTAGTGCCTATCCGATTCACTAATAAAGCGTATTTCAGATGAACATGCTAGTCTTTCTTATTTTCGGTTAGTACCTTTTTTATTATGGTGATTAATCTCTTATTTGATGATTCGGCTAATCCATTTCCCTGACGATAGTAAGCTATGGAATTTCCCAGCACAATATTGTACTTTTGACAAAAACTAACCATCGCCATGGATTTGAATGCCTGGGCAATATCTGTAACTATCTTCCGAGGATAGCCAAATCTGGATAAAATGTTTTCCTCTAATAAATTTATCACCATTGAGTCTATAGTGTTTCTGGTTGGAATGGCCTCAACCCATTTAGTGAAATAATCTGTAGCGGTCAAGATCCATTTATGTTGTGCACTTGAATGTCGATGAATTTCTCCAATAAAATCTAGACCCCATTGTTGAAATGGAGCTTCTGTCTTGACTAGGGTCAAGGGTAGTGCGGGGAGTTTTTGTTTACCTGGGAATAATTGACATGGATTACAGGCTTTGACTTTAGCATTCACATCTATAAATAACTTTGGCCAATAGTATCTAGCTCTTAGGATCTTATAAGTCGTCGCCCTCTAGGCGTGGTGTCCTCCACACACCCCTTCATGAAACTCATTTATGATGTTATCTGTTTCTAATTCTATTAGGCATATCAATAAAAATCCCAATGGGTCTTTCCAATACAACTGACTATCAACAATACAATATTTTACCACGTGCAGCTTTAGTGTTCTTGCCTTGGAAGGATTCATATCACTTGGGCACTGCAGAGTCAAGAGATATGAAACTATGTCGCTATACCAGGAAGAGGAAGATAATTTTTCTTGGATCTCGGTTGCAGGTATAATGACATCAAATTCATCTATGTCTGGAAAACCTTCGTAAGCTTGCAAATGATTTATCCCGAGTGCTCTGAAATTTGATTCGGCTAATAGCTTAGCCAAGCCTTGACCTTTGACAAGTTTTGTTGGTTTGACCTCAATATCAAATTCATAGATCTTGGCAAGCCATTGGCCTCTCCTACCATCGCTATCAAGTTGAACCAATATGTCTTTAACGGAACTGGTAGGTACATATGAAATTACTTTAGAATGTAGCACGTAGGTCCTGAAAGCTTTTAGGGATTTCACCATTGCATATTCTTGCTTTTCCAGTATGTCGTATTTCAACTCTGTGTCTCTGAGGATTTTGCTGAAGAATGTTATCGATTGTTCAAACCCTTCCTCGTTCTTCTGTAGGAGTACAACTGCAATCGTATGTTTGGATGCGGATGAGAAAATCAATAATTCTTTCATGTAATCAGGACTGGCCAACACAGGTGCTTCCCCTATAACTTGCTTAATACATTCAAAGGACGCTTTAGCTTCAGTTGTCCATTTTACCTTGCTGTCTTTTTTTAGCATATCTATAATGAACTTTACAATTTCAACGAAGTTCGGAATAAATCTCCTTAAAAAGTTTATTTTTCCTAAAAATGACTGGATTTGCTTTATGTTCCTAGGAATATTTATTGTATCTATAGCTTCAACCCTTTTCGGGTCAATTTTAATTCCATCTCTAGATACTATATGGCCCAAGATTTCTTGGGGTTCAGAGACAAACCAAATTTTTGACATTTCTCGAATGTTTTTTTGAGGTGTATTAAGTGCTCTACATCAGGTTTAGAAAACACAGTTAAATCATCAAGATAAATGACAACAAACTTATCTCTTTCAATGACGAAGGAGATGTCCATCGCTCATTGGAAAGTGGCTCCTGTGTTCATCAAATCAAATGGCGTTTTATCATACATGAAAGTATCCCATGGGGTAGTGAACACGGTTTTTTCTTTATCGTCCTCGTGGACTGCAATTTGGTTATAACCTGAAAAGCCATCAATCATAGACATTTTATTATCTCTGACCACTTTCTCCAAAACATGATCCATTTTAGGTAGTGGATAATTATCTTTGAGGGATGATCTATTTAAGTTCCTGAAATCCATGCATAGTCTGATTTCACCGTTTTTCTTCCTGACTGGGACTAAATTGGCTATCCACTTGAAATATCTGAGTGGAACGATGATTTTGCATCCAAGAGATTCTTTACCTCCCTTTCTATCACGGGAAGTAGTATAGGATTTATTTGTCTGAGCTTCTGCCTGAAAGGTTTGATGCCCTTCTTTAAAGGAATCTTATGTTCGATGATAGTGGTATCATAAGTTCTCAATTTGTCATAAGACCAAGCGAAGACATCTTTGTATTTCTTGAGTAAATTGACATATTTACTTTTCATTTTAGTTGGAAGGTATTTAGATATCTTTACCAGCTTAGGAGTTTCCTTGGTGCCTATATTACAATCTTCAACCTCTTCAGGCTGAGGCTGCAAAGTAGACTTTAGGGGAATATCATCATGATAGAATAATCTTTCTAAAGGAATAAGACCTTTAGGGATCTTATTTTTTTCCAGCACCAACATGCGGTGATTAGCGCTTTTATCTTGGAACTCCTAAGGATCTTCACCTTCCTGCATGACCCAAGCAAGGTCATTCTGATTTTCCTGATCAATATGTGTTTCGGAAAATTCATCGACCATTTCTAAAAATTGCTTTATTTGCTCATCATATTTGAATATCTACCAGTGTTGAAAATTATTCAGTATTGAAGGCCTATGCCTCATTTGTATATGGTACTTCAGCTTCAAAACTGTAGGTGGCATGAAAGTCGCAATCGCTTTCGCTAGGGAGTTGGCTTGTTGATTTTCTTCCCTGGGAATATGATGGATATTGAATGATGAGAAAAAAAATTCTATCAGATCCCAGGTTCAGTTCTTATACGACCTTAACCTTGGATGCTTGGACTGATACTGCTGCACAATTTGTTTTACAATCAATTCTGCATCACCGTAAACTATCACATTTTCAATTTTCAACTTTCTGGTAGCCTTTGATCATAAGACAAGAGCCTCGTATTCACATACGTTATTAGTATAGTCGATGTCCCATTTCAATATATATGAGAAAGGAATAATAAATTCATCCCCGGGTGCCACAAGCAATACCCCAGATCCTGCTCCTTCCCACGATGAAGCACCATCAAAATATATCTTCCAAACGCCTACACTATTTTCATTTTTATTTGTTTTTTGTTTTTTTTGTTTTTCTTCTTCTGTACAATTTTCTTCTGTACATTCTTCTAAACTATCATCAATTGATAATATACAATTACCTAAATATTGATCAATGACATGTACTAGATAGTTATCTGGGTTTTGTGGGTCACTTACAATATACACCAATCTCATTTCCCTGTATAGACGAGTGAACTGTCAGTTGAAGATTGGAATCGTGGAATAAGTCATATCTAATTGCAGTGATCCTCCAAGTTTAGAACCCCAAGACCTGGACAACAACATGCCATACTTTGTAGGAACATCGAAAACAACTACATCCATGAGAATACTTTTCACATGGATCTGTGCAAGATTAACTACTAAATATTTAATCATGCCAAGGCACTTAACTTTTCTTGAATCAAAAGAATACAAGTCTTGGTAGGTTTTAGAACCTCGAGGCACAATTTTTCCATAATAGCTTTGGGCATTAAGTTGTGTGAGGCTCCAGAATCCAACATATAGTTATGTAGCAAATGATCATGCACAGTCAGCGTGATATAAAAAGGAGAGAAAGGATCTTTGACATTTTCGATATGCGGACCAAATATTATAGTAGGATTATCATCTTCCAAATTAATAGAATCCACATGACTTTCAGTATCCAAGAAATTAATCATATTGGCGATTTGTTTTCTGTACATCGGATTTTTTGTCAATTCAACCAGAGGCACCAGAATTTTAATTTTATTGATTTCACTTTCTAGATTGAAACTTCCAATCGTCTTTTCAGCTTACCTAGATGGTATCTCTGTGTCTCTTTTTTTTGTTCTATTGGTTTGTGTTTCCTTTGTTTCGGTCATCTTCGTCTTGGTATCTTGCGTCTCAACTGTATTTGTTTTGGCCATTATCTTTTCAGTGGATGTTTGAGAGGTCTCATTCTTTTTACTTCTCGACAAAATTTTCTTCAGTGGATCAGTTGTAATTTTTTTATCTCTAGGCCTTAAATTATATTTTAGTTGGAGCTCGGCCATTATAGAGTCTGTGATTCCCTGATATTTGGAGTCCCCCATATTATTTATACTTACCTTGTATCCAAACAATGGTTCTTGATCTAAATACCTTTCATAATCTTGTCTGGTCAGGTGAGGTTCTTGGTCATTATCACTGAGGTTGCCTATATCTTCATCAAATCCCTCAAAATCTTGTGTATGATCACTTTGCATAAAGTTTTCTATTTTGAAAGGAGCTTTGACTTTCTAATCCTCATTTTTTACCGGTCTCTACTAGGTATGTGGATTTGTATTCCTTTTGAAGTCTCTCCTAGCAAAAGGATTAGGCTTAGACTGGTCTAATTTGATTATGGAGATCTTGTTTGATAATTATTTTATTATTTTGGCCATATCATCCATTTTTTCCTCAGCGGACTTCCCAGATCTGGAAGTTCTAGCTTTCTCCCTGAAGTGCTTAGTGTCTTTGTTTCTTGTTTTGACCTTCTCTTTTAGTTTGCCAGATGCCATCATGTTTGACTTAGTTTCAATGACATTGTCTTGCATTCTGATGAGATCAACATATATCCTTTCTCTCAAAAGCAGGGCAAAGTTTGGCTCGAAAGCTCCTGCGAAAGTTACTTTAGCTGCAGGCTGTGAGGGTTTAACTTCTGCCAGAATTTTGTGATAAAGTTTATTAAACCTTTGTATGAACTCTAAGACTAACTATGAATTCTTTTTCCTCAAAGCCCCAAATTCTGTTAGGTAATACAAGTGGTCTTTTCTCTCTCTCCACTGCCTTAAGAAGGTGGTTTCCAGTGCATCATAAGATGTTATAGATCCCACTGGAAGCCCTCGAAACCAAAGTCTTACTTGTCCTTCAAAGGTTTTCACCAAAAGTCACAAATAAACATCTTCATGCTCAATGCCGAGGATATCAGAGAATTGGTCGAAAAAGTTTATGTGCTCTGTTGCCGTTAAATCTCCCTCTCATGTGAAATTTGGTAAATTCTTCATGTAATTTTTGGGTAGGTCATGAAGGACAGGGGGAAGGGCCAGAGGAGAATATCTAGTAGCTACTTTGGAAAAGATCCTGGGAGGGGGAGGTGGTGTCCCTTGGACACCTCCTCCTCCACCTCCTCCTCTGACACCACCTCTAGCGCCACCTCTGGCGATGAACTTTGAGAGATGAAAAGGGGTTTTTTGTAAACTTGTAGTGGTCCTTTGGCTACTTTAGAATGAGGATAGTGAAGTTCTAGAGACAGATCAGTAGGAGAAAAAAAGTCTAAAAAATGGAAAAAAGGGAAATGAGGGCTAGGTTCTTCGGACTTACAGGATATATAGACAGGAGAACTAGTGGGAGTTGAATCAGGATACACAATATACTCCTTAGAGTTTCAGGGAATACAAACCTTTACTTTGGGGAACCATGAAATAAAAGCAGGTATCAAAAGGGGTCCTTTACCTTTATTAGTAGAGGGGGGAGTTGAAATGGTCTCAAATTTTATCTCACGTAAAAGTTTTTTGGGATTTATAACTTCAATTTCAGGTTTATTAGTTGATGTATCTCTGAAGTGGCTTTGTGTGTAACCTTTTTGTGAGGTTGATTGTTCAAGTGGAACCTTAGCATTAGTTTTCACAACTTTGGGTTGGTAAACCTTACTTGTGGATGGGACAACTTGCTTGGGGTTTCCCCTTGGTCTCAAAAATTTTTCGGGATTGGTTACAAGAGTAGTCTATTGTTCGTCAGGGTTCTTCCTGGTATTCTTTATACTGAATGCCAACTTATATAAAGTGGATTCACCAAATGAAAGATAAATCCTTAATACAATATTCAATCCTTGTTCACTATCAAAGACAAAATATTACCTTGTCATTCTTCCCAGGGAAAATTAACTTCGTATCTTCGTCCCTGGAAACGGTGCCAAAAATATGTTGTTCTTGAGATTACACTTAAGGATTAGAAGCGTAATGTCAAGGCATCATAAAAATAAAGGTAGATTTTAAGAAGTGATTTTTCTCCCAATAGTTATATAAGACTTAATTCCTCAAATGAGAATAAAAACAGAACAGTACAGAGGCCATAATTTGTTGTCTGAGTCGATTTATGAAATCACGTGAGGTGAGAGAAACTTACAAAATTGTTAAACAAAACAAGGCATAAATGTAGATATGAATCTTAGCCTATTCACAATAGAATAAAATAAAGCATGCACTCTTGAAAGGATATAAGATTTAGTTATCCAAGTAGCTTATAGGTCTTATATTTACTGACAACAAATACATAGGAAAAATTGCTTGCTTAACGAACAACCGGTTTGGTGTGATTACAGTAGTTATGTTACTAAATTGTAAACACTCACTTATCAAAGAGACATTTAAAGAAACAAGAAATACATAGTACAAAGGAGAAACATAACTTAGACTACACAAAGATTGGAATCTTTGACTGTGCTTGTATTAATTCTCACAAAAGGATATTTTCTCTTAATTACATTTGGCTAGAAGCAACCTTTGTTCAATATTTGAAACATGTATTTATACAAAAGGTTATCAACCCTAAGCGGTTGGAATTCTCCTTATTTCTAAAATAGTAAAATTACAAAATGTAAAATCTGAAACACTTCACTTGCATCTCCCTTGTCTTTTTGCTATGCTAGCGGAGGCGTTTTTCCTTCTTGTTCTCCAGCTCAGAAATAGTTGGTCTTATAATCATGATATATACCAATGATGTGTACAGATTATCTAATTGGTTCCTGAAAGTGTTTCCTTTTCCCTACTCAACACATTTGACACACATGCCAACGAATTGTACCACCAATCTAGACAAATCTGTTAAGTCGTTTGCCTCAAACATATATAATTTTTTTTCTAAGTGAGGCATTCTGCCTTCCATTCTCTTGTCTTCTAAAACTATAGACTGTAGCTGAAGACTGAGCTTCACTAGCCACCTATCTATCTGAGTAATATCAATCTGTTTTAATTGCAAGATTTCAGCCCGAGCCTCTTTCATGTTTGTCTTGATATTAAGTTGAGGCTTTGCTATATCAACTTGTCCCAAGAATTCAGAGATATTATCTTTTCTGAGGCCTAATGACTCTTTGTTGAGTGAATGAAACGTTTTTTCACAATCCTTCTTCACTTCCTTAGCCATTATTTTACTTTCCGCTTTGTTAGTCTCCCAGGTCTTCAATATAATATCACCTCTGGTTTGTTCTGAGGGAGACAATCTAGAGACCATAGATACTCCTTATCTTGTCGACGCTACAACTTCTTCTTGGAAAGTGTCCTAAGAAACAATAGCCTCTCTTTCCTTTAAACAAATGTTATTTAAGGATTGGTCGACCACCCAAAAATGGTTTTGGACAACTTCTACCTTAGTGAAAAGGCTTTGTTGTTTTTATCCCATCTTCTCACGCACCTCCAATGCCTTCATTTGGAAAACTATCATATCTACAGTTGTATTTTCATTCGATTTTATTCTGGCTTGTAGTTGTTTTACCAACTCTCCCTGCTAAAAGGCCCATTCTCTACTCTCCTGTGCGTTCTTGTGCATTTCGTTGAGAATGGATTTGATCTATAGGATTTACTGTGTATCAAAAACTCTAATATGCTCGAAACTCTTGTTCATCTCACTCCTGAATTCCTACTCTACAATCTTTAATTTTTCCTACAACTGGCTCACCAACAGATCCTTCTGCTTCAACTTCTCCTTCAGGTTTCCCACTGAAAACTGGTTAGTTGTTGCAAAATCTCCCAGCGAGCCTACAACATATGTAGCGAAGTCACACCATCCCTTTGATGTGTTTCTCTTCTTACTACCACCCTTCTCTTCTTACTGAATAAGAATTCCGAAGGAGGCATATCTTCTACCGAAATAAGTATAAGATCTTTTATGAATACAACTTCTGCACTCATGTTCCCTCCACTGAACTATAAGGGTGTGACAGATTGGATAGGACTGCCTATCTCAATGGATGGATGCTTACCGATTGTGTTAGTAGCTGGTTTACCAGGTGTGGAAAGATGGTTTACCAGGTGTGGAAAGTGGATTTTCTTCTCCCCTTTTTATCAAGGCCTCAGTCTGAGTATCAATGTGATCTCTTGGTGTATATCTCAATGTGGTGTCTTCCTTATGAGTCAAAACCTTAGTCTTCTCCAAACTTTCTTGAGCATCCTGTTTACTGGAGCTCCCTGTTTCCAAGCTCTGGGTCTCAACTTGTTGTGTAGCTGGAGGTATTAGGGTCTCTCCCTACAATACTTTGGGAAGGCTATTTATTCGATGCTTCTGGAAGTTATAAAACTTGACCAATTTTTCTAGAGCCAGAGCTTGAACTAGACTCAAGACCTCCTGATAGGACCTTGCTCTTCAGAATAATTCGTCCTGAGGAAAATATTCATGTTCATATCTTTTCAAACTGCAGAGGGCCATGTGATTACCTACAATCTTCAGCAGATCGTGGTTCTTGAATTCAATATTGACCAACTTGATTTCTTTCAGGGCCATAGCCTCTATTTTCGAATGGCTGAAATCCAGAAATAAAATGTACCAATATGCAGGGGGAAGGTGGTCCATACCCTTTTCTGTACTGCTTTCAGCTCCTTACTAATTCCACCATGCACATTTTGTTGTGCTACTTCGCAACACACCAATCGATCTGGTAAAAATTCAGGTAGATCATGTGGAGGAACTGAACAACTGAAAACCCTAATATAGGAGAAATTCTCTTCAATGTACCAATCAGCTATCTTGCCTAGATTAGGCACTATTTTGTCAGTAATATTGGGAGGTGGGAAACCATATATAATGGTATGCATCGACACCACCGCCCAGTTGTAGATTTCATAGAAGAAATCTTTCACTTTGTCCTCCCAGAGTTTCGAATGATAAACATGTATGGGATCAACACTAGTTGAAGTCTAGTTCTATCCCATCAGGGGAAAATGTGTCATAAAGAAGACGACGCCCATGATATAAGCCGAAAAGAAGAATGAGGTAGGTTTCCCCTTGGATTTTAGTGACCGATATTATGTAATATCCTTAACCAAACTATCTAACGACATATTGGCCTAGTCAAAATAATACCTCTCTGCCACCGTGTGCATAATAGGAACCCACTGTAACAAGAAATGGGTTGTTTTTTCCCTCCCATAGAGTCTAAAAATCATCATTGTTATATACATTATGTGAGGCTCTAGTGAAGAACTGTGTATATGCCATGAGGGTCATCTCTAAACTTCTCAGGGCGAGAGTACAAATCCTTAATTAAGTCGGGCAGGTTTTTTCTATATTGGACACATTCCTTCTTGTCAAAGTCCACTAGGAAACTGGCATTGTAAATGAAATTGGGTTTTGGAGACAATTTGTACATTACCTATAAAATTTCTGGCTATAAAGACCCAACTGCGACATTTTGTGAATTTAAGATGGTCTTGGTCACGATATCAATGTTTTCCAGTGCATAACTGATCATATCATTGTAAGGCAAGAGTCTAGGCCTCGTTGATATCTTATGTAGCTCTGATTGGGCCACATTTTTGTATTTGGTAGCCAGGGTCTCCGTCTCCTCGTCACCTTAATCATCTGGGCAATTGACCAATTCATACTGTAGAATATTGAATACTTGCGTCTAGGATTTAATGGCGTCTATGCTTCTGGGCGAGGTTTCAGAAAATACATCTTTGTTCTGGTTCAAACTTTCACCAGGAAATTTAGTTTCTTTTCGTGGAGCCATGGTATCAGGTCACAGAACTTTAGTATCTGTCACAGGGAATGCACAAAATTCCTTATCTTGAAAACTTGTTGCTCGGTAAAAATGCACAATGAAATTCAAATTCAATATCCTTTTCCTTTAATTGCATTGATTAACGCATACCTTCACTCACAATGTATTTACTTTCCTTAATGGAAAAGATTTATGCGATGTTTCGGTATCTTATTTGGAATGATTGTCATAAATCAATTATTAATGTCATTAATTTTTTGGTGGTTCATGATTGGGAAAAGAATATATGAAATTTGAATTTATCTGAGTCATTATTTGGCAATTATGAGATAATCGTCGTTAATGCGTCAGTTAATCGCACTTATTGTTAAGTGAATTTCAGAATTTCGGATCTCGGGATATCCTATAATGGTTCATGATATGACTTCCAAAACGCAAAATCACGATGTGATTAATTAATTCTAATCATGTTTAACCCTTTTAAATAATCATAATTAACTTCAAAAATTTCGGGGTTTCGTATCTCGGGATATTGATAGTCATTCGAGGCAGGATCCCTGAAACATGAAATCGAGAAGTAATTAATTAATTGTTAATCGTTTTTAATCCTTAATCAACCCGACTTAAATCTTAATACATTTCGGGAGTTCAGGATTTGGGATATTAGTGATACAATAGATGGTGAAGGCCCGATTTCCGAAATCGCGAAACTATTATCGATTTTCTAATTGGATTTTAGTTTCTTTTAAGAATTTATTACTTCATTTGTTTGGTTGATTAACTTCATTTAAAATTCCGACAGGTCATTTCCGGAAAGATACGTCAGATATTAATGGGTATACGTGTGTGGTGACTTGGACCTTTGGAACACTTTTCACGTATCGAGACTTTGGAAGTGAGGCATGTTGAAACGCCTGAACTACGAAACTCCAAAACCCGAAATTTAAAAGTATTCTATTGAAATTTGACTCTTTAACGAGTAGGTGACTCCATAACTTCTAATATATTAGGATAGTTTGATTTGATGGCAGATTTCATGAATGACGAGAATCAAGCGGACGCTATTTTATTTTAAAAGGAAACATAATTTATTTAAAGACTAAAGTTCAGAAATTTATATATGTTCCAACATAAGCTATAGAGGCACATATCAGTGATAAAGAGGCAACATACCAAAGTATCATATCATTGTTGTATATCAACAATAGAGGTAGCATATCAGAGGTGTATTTCAGCAAGGTCTTTTAGGTCTTTGTCAGGTTAGAGTCATTTTGGCAAGCTCTTTTAGAGCAGAACATTCATGGTGGATATTTGTAAGTGATCTTACATTATTAATGCAATAAAGGAATATCGTTTGTTGGGGTTTTTCTCCCTGTATAGGGTTTCCCCAGGGTATATGTTTTGTTGATGTGCATGCTTACTCATATACATAGTTATTTCTATTCGATTATGATTTGGTATTGTTGAAGTGTATTAAGTTGGAATCAAACTGTTGAAGAAACTAAAATAATTAATTCGCATAAGAAATCAAGCTCATAGTTTAACAAATTTCGCTTCCAGTAGAAGCTTCATCTCATTTGAGCCACTTTCTTGGAATTGAAAAATTAGTGCTCAAAAGAAAAAAGAACCAAATGCAAAAGATAACTATTTTCGGTTAGAATTGGCAAGAACAACCCTAATTTTGTGGGGTTAAGAGAAAGTAATGCCCCCTAAGTAAAACATGAATCCCTAAGTGAAGGTAAATCAGTTAGCAGACACCATAAAATATAGGGATCCCATTGGCCACCCAAAATATGCCCTTCTAACCAAATTTTGAGCTCATTTCTCCCAAATGATGTTTGAGAATTTAATTTTCAACAATTGAAGAATGTGAATTAGAGGCTAGAGGCCATCAAAAAATAAATATTTGTTTGGTGTATTACCATTTTGC
This sequence comes from Picea engelmannii, assembly GCA_009831015.1. NCBI lineage: Eukaryota > Viridiplantae > Streptophyta > Pinopsida > Pinales > Pinaceae > Picea > Picea engelmannii. The sequence goes on along the minus strand of ML786930.1, from coordinate 585,871 downwards.
AACAACAAGTAGCATTATCCTCCTACTTCACCCTTATTTCATTCTCATTCTCATTGTAAGAATTATTTGACTAGCATATTGTGTAGAGGGAAGTAATGAGGCCCAAGATAACAATTTTGTAATCCCAAACCCTTGGTGCATTTATTGTATAAATAGAATGGTTGTTTCATCTCCAATAATTTATAGACCCCAACACTGGAGCTACTATTATATAAATGGACTATTGGGTTTATTGTGAAATCAAGGCTGAGGTTGTTTCCACTGGTAAATAATAAATTCAAGCAAGTTATTCTAGCTTCCCCCCTTCATTTTATGTCTCAAATGGTGTTGAATAAACCAATGGATCTATACTTGTCTAAACCATTTGGTTTTCTATCTAATAAATATGAGTTATGAAAGTATTTTTTCCTCCTCATCACATATTTATTCATTTTTTTGAGTTATTTTCCAAGTGGAACTAGATTATGGTTTCCATAGTTCAGAAGATCATTCCTATGATTGAAACCTATTAAACCCCCTTGGTGGTTGTCCTTTTTCTAATCACATCTAGAATACAATTCAACATCCTTTTATTTGTTTTAAATCAATAGTAGATATTAACTCCATGCATCATTTTTCTCTATTATAAATCCATTCTAATCCGCATCTATTTATATAGGGTGTTATTGGGTGATAGACACAAACCCTTTCCTTATAAAATATTGAGGGTACCTCACCCCTGGCTCGATAACTATCTTGAACACCCATAGTGGCATGGGAAGGTGCATCCTACACACTATGCCTTGGCATTTGGCCCCTTTGTGAGAGATAAAGGGACAACTTGGGGGACAACACACCCCTTATTCGCTTGATATCACTTCTATATTTTCTTTTCCTTCCATTCCTTTTGAATTTTTTTTTTCCGTTGTTCGACTCATAATAATGTTTTTCCTTTCTAATTACTTATTTGAGAGTTTGATGCTCTTCAAATTCAATATATTGTTTGTACGGAGGTTGTGAACTCAAGATGAACTACATTTTTACCTTTTTATCTCTAATATACCTCAAAAACTCTATAAATTTTGTTACATATTCATCCATGGTCATTTGCCCCAAATTCAATTCCTAGAACTTTTGTACCTTACCTTCATAACAATGGCCAGATAGGTACCTTTTCTTAAAATGTTTCTTGAATTTATTCCACACAATATTCCAATCGTTAATTTTCTTTACATGTACTTGAAGGTAATCCCACCAAATAGATTCTTGATCACTCAAGTTAAAAATCTCAACTTTAGCATTAATATTACTTCAATAGACATGACCTTATAAATAATTTATTTCTCCTAGAAGACAAGCTTCAAGTTCTTCTGCAATATTGACCTCACCATCAAACATAGGTGGATTTGCCTTATGGAATTCTCCCTGAAAACTACATATGGGAGGCCTATTCATCCTATGACCTCTTAGGGAATATGTGAGGCTACTAAAGGAGCCTTCACCTATATATGATTCATTAACATATGATTCTAATAGATATTACTCCCACCAGCATTATTATAATTTTTTCCTTATTGCAATTGACATAGTAGGTTTTTCAAACATTGAAGCATAGCCACATTAAGTTCATTCTACTCCAATCAATCTCTAATTAATATTTCAGTGCACGCTCTACAACATCAAATTTCCACCCTTAAACTTCTCACGGTTTTTGTAATATCTAGAGGGTTCTCTTGATTTCTACATCTATTATACTTTATTTCATCATTACTAGCATGCATAATTTAACCCATGACATATTCTCCATAATCATAGGTTTCTTGTTCATCATCCATGATGACAATTCTTAGTCCAACCAGGACTAAGGGATCTATTCTACTAATTGTTATGTAAGGGAAAGAGTAATTTTCTCAAAACTGAGCCTTTGGTTTTATTCCCCTTTGAAATAGTTTTTCAACCATTGTGAGCTTGCTCAAATTGAATCCTAGATATATAAATTATATCCTTCATAATATAACTACGCGATATTTTTCTACAACTCCATAGTATCAAATTTAACACCCATTTTGAACTACAAAAATTGTGCACTAACATTTTTATTAGTAAAAAACAATAAAAGTCATCATTTTAACTCTCTTATGGTTATGATTCGACATGTTATAATCAATGAAAAAACACAATTCAATCTCCTCATTTATCATTATTGACTCAAGCTAATTTTTCTTCTCTTTTTTTGTAAGTTTTAAACTCATTTTGGGAATTTTCCATGCACTCCCCTACGTTTTGTTGGAATTATTGATTGTGTGTTGTCATTGATGGAAACATGAGTCAAACATGTACAATAATCAAAGGAAAAGGAAGATCACCTTGGAGAAGAAGCAATTCGTGATCAGTGTTGATCACAATAGGATCAACAATGATCCTATGTTCATAAAGCTCAGGAGAGATAATAGGGAGATTCTACAAAGAATACAATACACATAGAATCATAGCGTGTAATGTTAAGGTCTTTGGAAAGGATGAAGGAAAGCTCATAAGGGAGGGCACAATGCAAAGGTTCTATCAGGATTAAAATCCCCACAGTAAAATCCAAAAGAATCAAGGAAGACTCATGTCCATTGATGTAGTTCTCGGGACAATCTTGGACCGTTAGATCACGCAAAAGCTAGATCCTACACAGAAGAATTTCTTGTGAAGGATCATGGAATCCTAATCGTCCATTCAAAATTAGGGAGTAATAACAATCATTATATCAATTTGGGATCTATCCTAATCATCAGATAGAACCAAGTGGAAGGACAGGATAAGAAGACCCCATAAGACACGAAGTCTTGAAACCTACGAAGTTGTGAAGTGAACACCGAACATCAGATCTCGTGGAGAAAATCTGGGTCAGTTCTCAACCACTGGATTAAGTGGAGGATAGGAACTTCGACACTTTGGAAATTCATGATTATTAGATCGAAGTTTTAGAAGTGTCATAATCCCAAAGTAACGTAACCCGCCGGATCAAGGATGAACTTCGGATGAATCTACGACTATTAGATATAGGAGGAAGAAATGTGACACATCAGTAGGATCATGTCAGTAATAGATGACACGTGGTCCAATCAAATGTTGACAAATGTCAAGGTCGATGTGGCACATAAGGTCCATGAAAGTCATGAATCAGGGTGACACTTGGCACACTGACTTAGGGTCCACTTCATTTTGATTAACATTAGAAAGCCACATCACTCCGAGATTACTAAATTCAGGGATATCCAAGCTTATTTTATTATCTAATCGTCGAATATCAGAATCACAAAGTAAATCTAGCCATTGATCTACTTGAGGATGATTCTTGACCATTGATCAAGTGTAGTGGAAAGATAGGATAAGCGAGGCCAAAGGAACAAAGTATCAAAGTAAATAGAAACTATTGGATTGAGTTAGGGGAAGATCCACGGTGGTGGACCTATTTGGTGCTTCGGTGATAATTGAAGGATGAGGTAAATCTCAAATTCCTGGAGTCCCAGATTGTCGAAGTCCCAATATCTTGTCAACCATCAAATCAAAGTTGCATGGAAATAATAAACTCGCCATTGACTAACGTCGGATATAAAGGAAGTTGAGTTACTCAAAGGATCTCAGAATCCCAGAATGTCAAAATGAACGAGGACCATCCATATCAAATGAAAATTAAGTCATGATCGTCGATTTCGTTGAAGCCTCTGGATGAGCCAGGATCATCCATTCAACAGGAGATTAAATATCAACCGTCTGATCTACTAATGAAGAGAGTATACACACTTTAGTGAATTTTACTTTGGTGAAATTTACTCCGAGAGAATTGGAATACTGCAAAAGCCAAAAATCCCAAAGGAAGAAGTACCGAGGAGCTCGGTTCCAGTGTCGGTCGCGCAATAAGGAAAAGAAACTAATAAGGAGCGCAAATGGCCTATAAGTAAATAATCCCTCGAACATTTGAATACGGTCCCATGTAGAAGAATAAGGGTGGAAGGAGAAAAGCACTAATAGAACAATGTTTGAAATGGATAAGCCCGTGGTTTTGAGCCTGCAGTCACAAAGGGAAGTTGATTGAAGGAAGTGACTCATGCAGAATTCATTTTATGTAAACAACTTAAGGCATGTAGAGTAATTCGGCAAAGATTGACATTAAATGAATTCATTGTTGCATCAAGATAATTTATGCATGAAGGGATAAATAAAATAACAAAATATTTGAAGTCTTCTTAAGTTAAAATAATTTTTTTATTGAGGAGATTAGAATGAAGAGGTGCAATGGTTCATTGTCAAAAGACACATTGGTTCAATATTATACCTATTCAAATACTATATAAACTAGAAATGTGTAGTGAAAAGAGTGTGTCTTGGTGGATATAT
>ML786930.1:548725-574532 GCA_009831015.1 Picea engelmannii | reverse complement strand
TCGATCTGTCACGTCTTTGTGGATTGAGTCCCCTCCAACCTACAATTAGCCTCAATACACCTAACCCCCCTGCAATCAGCATGGGACTGACGCGTGATCTCATCTGGCGAAAACGTAAAAATTTAATTTTATTAATTTTAATTAACTTGTCTCCAATCATAAAATGACATGTATCCAATTTCGATTTAAAAAGGGTAAAGGAAAATTGTTTGGTTTATTTAATATTTGAGAAGAGTTCGAGTGCCCGGTAAAAATGTTCCAGCACCATTCACCATTGGAATTTTGGCATGAGCCTTGTTCAAATCAATATTTTTCATGGGAAATTCAAAACCCATTCACTCTTCCAATTTTCATTTTCTAGAATGGAGTCCTCTCAGCCAACTAAATGTTGGATTACTGAGAGGGGGGGTGAATCAGTAATAGAGCAATTTAATCCTTTTTAACCATAAAATGCAAGTGTTAAATCAATGTAGCATTATCATCCAATAGTTGCTAAGTACATAAACAATGAACAAATGAGCAATCATACATGTAGACAGTACACAAGTTTTTTTACATGGAAACACAAAGTGGGAGAAACCAACGAATGTTTTTTATTATATGTCTTTAAGAATTACATTCATTGGAAGCACCACCTTCCTTTTTTTTCCAGCTGCAATTGGAAGGAGGCTCCAACCCCCTAGTTTCTTAGGCTACAACATGAGGGAATCTCCAACTCCTCTATTCTCTGGCTACAACCAGAAGGAGGCTACAACCCTTATTTTCTCTGGATACAATAGGAAGGTGGCTACAACCACATGTCCTTGCCCCATCCGATCGCCCTGACATAGAAGTAGAATGATGGAACCATTGTCACACTATTTCTGTGAGATATACCACTATAACAACCTGTACCACTGACCTATAGCCAACCAACCTGTAACAACTTGTACCAAACAACCTTTAATCAGCATGTACCATAAACAAGTGCATCAACCATGCTCCAACCTGTACCTCAACCTATACCATCAACGAGTGCATCAACCATGCAACAACCTGTACCATCAACGAGTGCACAAACCATGCACCAAATATGTACCAATAGTGCATCAAATACACATAAACTATGACACATCAAGATGTACCAACATAATCAACTATACACCTCATGTATGTGCCAACTCATCAACTACTTGTCTCAACCATGTACCCAACATGTACCTCAACCAAAATCCCTTATCAATTTCATCATCCAAATATTATTTTTAACTCTATAATAGACCTGGTGTAAATGATCACATACATATAAACCTTCATTAACTATAACAACAAGAGACTGCCATTTTCATCAAACTTTACTTTAGTCTCACATGACTAATTTTGGATTAGTCAACAACCCTAACTTGAAATAATCATAACTATGTACCTTTTGGCCCTTGACCAAATTTTGAGGATCCTTGGTCATGTTTGACCTATTTTGGGACTTCAACAGGCTGTCGAAGGCGGAGTGCAAGTCGAAGAGAAGATCACGGGATATCAGCCTCTTTTTAGGGATTTTTTGGGTTTTGGGCTATGTAACGGGTATGGGAATGTCGACCCATGGGTTTACCCATGTTTAGGCCCATTTTGTAATGTATAAATAGAAATCTAGGTGATGTAAGAAGAGGCCAGTGTGCTAAGTGCAAAGAGATGTGGTGCTAAGTGCTATATTGTGCTGAGTGCAAGTAATGTAAGTAGTTGGATCTATGTGATTGAGTTAGCTTTGTGTGCATGAGAACTTGCATAGCTAAGTGCAAGCGATTGTAAGAAAGGCTTTGTGTTATGATGTAACTCGGGGAAGGAGTATCTGGCGAGGTGCACATAGATCTCATGTCCTATGTGGAGTTGGCTTTGTGGATTGGTGCATGTAAGAAGATTGGAAGAGCCTAATAAAGAAGAGAAGAGTTAGTGGATGTAGCCCCAGGCTGGGGGTGAACCACGTATATCCTATGTTGTGGTTGCTTTGTGATTTATGGTTGTTCTCTTGTTCATGTGATTAAATGCTTAGTGAACTGATATATGCTTAGAAGAATCTAATATGATGACTTAGTGCTGAACAATGTGAATGAATTCTAGATATAATCTATGTTGATGTGCTTAGTGCTTGAATATATCGGATCTGTGTGAATATTGCACTGCTTTGTTATTAGGGTTTATCTGCACTATAAACTAAGGCTGGATATTAATGAACTATAACTACTAAGTACTATGTTAAGGTGTTGTAATCACATATCGGTGTCCCAACTAATTAGGTTGCAGACATCTGAGTCCTGCAACCACCCCTGCCTCTACCTCGGGTGAGACTTCATCTACTTCGCAGGTGTTGCCGAAAGGGCCAATAGTTAGGGTTTTGTTGGTGCTCTCTTGAGCGTTGAACCTTGGGTCTTCCCCTGTGCCAAAAAATGATTCCATTCACGGGACCTGAAACTGTGATTGCTAGGAGCTTAAGAAAAGAAAATCTATGTGTGTAGATCTGTTTCTCTAGTGCGCAGTATTCTACTTGACCTGTAAAGCTCTGTGCTAAGAAGAAAAGTCAGATTTGAAGAAAAGAGGTAAGATATTGAATCTTTGTGCTCTGATAAAGGTAAGAAGAGTGAAATGTTTTTATTGAAAAGGTAAGATAAGTGGAAAATTTTGTTTCAAAAGTATGGATCTAGGTATGTTTGATAAATTTTGTCCTAGCTTGAAAAATAGGGCACAATTAGATGAAAGAAGGTTTGATATGAGTAGATCTGATAGAAATAATGAAAGATATGTTATTCCTATGCATATAAAGAATGTTTGGACTAACAAATGGATGCAATACCCTATAAATATTTTTTTGCAGGTTAGCTACTATGATCCTAGTGCGCAGTACAGGAAAGGTTGGGGATCATTTCAAAGAAAAAGAAGATTAACCCTTTGTTATAATTGTAGAAGACCATGACATCTTGCTAAGGAATGTCGTGGTAAAAGACCCAGTTGTCTTTGTTGTAAAGCTATGGACCATGAAGTTTTGGATTGCCCTAGAATGATTGTTAAGGTTGAAAGAATGAATATGAGACAAGAAAACCCTGAGAAAGGACAAGAAATTAAAACTATGGAAGAACCCTAGAAAGAATCAGAAATTGTATTACTACAAATGAAAGAAACCCTGAATGATCACAGAAATATCAACTTATTAGAGAGATTCAAAGAAAAAAAGTGCATAGAGACAAGAATAAGAGACTTCGACATTGACTGTGTTCTGGATGAAGAAACACAGGTGAATATCATGACAGAAAGGGCTTGGGAAATTTTAGGAAAGCCTGCTATGATTCCTTCATTAGGGTGAATAGGATGATTTAGAGGGAAGTTGATAACCCTATGTGGAAGAATCACCCAGATATCTATGAATGCTCATGGAACTTCGACAGAAGAAGATTTTGAGGTTGTTAAATTTATTGAGAACAACACCCAATTTGCTATTTTACTAGGAAAAACTTGGATTGAGAAAGATCAGGCCAGAAGAAAAGAAGGGGAAGTCTTAGAACAAAAGAAGAAAGAATTAAAAGATTTCATGACTAGGAGGATAGTGCACTTGATTGAAGAACAGGAGAAAAGATCAAAGTTTTTCAGAACCAGAAACTTGGATGTTGAAGTGGAAAGAACACAAGAAGGCTCACCGAAGAGTAGAGCACCTAATCCAGAAAGAAAAAAAGTATTGGCCTTGAACCCTACAAAAGACCATAAAAAATGCAAAGTTACTATGCTAAAAGGAGATAAGAATCAGAATGGAAAGAGGAATATCGAGATAAATATTACAGGGAAGAAGGCTAGAAAGCTCACTAAGAACAGAGAAAATTTAGAAAAGTTGCAGAAGGTTCCAGAAGGGACTTCGCATAAGGAAGGTTTGCAAAACTGGAACTTCATCGGGACATCAGAACAACACAACATGGTGAATAAATATAGTCGTTGAAAGAATTATAACCATTATCTCGACGCCTCGAACGGTTAGAAAAACAGTTATGGCCCAAAATCTTGCCATCAGACCGTTGGGACTACACCACAATGAACAAAACCGCATTGATGAATGCCTCTTGTCCATTGGAGAGACATGTTACCTGTTGCCTACTTATTTTGTTAACTTTTGCACCAAGAACACTTTTGTGAATTGTACCCAAGCCAACTCATTGCTACCATGTTGTATTTACTGAGATCAACACCTGTTCTATTTATTTGAGCATTCATTCATCGACCTGAGTTATCCAATCGAGAGCGTGCATGTTGGATGAACTTAGCATTGAGGAGAAGTCATTCGAGGAAGTTTTAATTGATCTAATGGCAGAAAGAGTGATGTCCATAGGATTTCAAGATTCATCGACACAAGGAGTGCAAGCCTCCCTGTCGACTCCTCGCGGATCCAGACCATCCCAACCTACAACAGAGAAAAGAACCAAGGATCGATATGACTTGGTGAACGTGAAGTTAATCCTGACTATCCTTCTCGACTACATCCCGCCTCTGGCTAGTGCGGTGAGTCGTGACAGTGTCCCGAGAGACTTTGATTACACCATGGTTACTGTGTACCTCCTAAAGGGGATACGTGCAGTTAGAATATAACAAGATAATATCGCAATGTTGAAGTTTAGCGACTTCAACCTAAGGGACCGTAAGAACAACAGTATGCTCGCTCCTTACAAGTATTCGATCAATATGAAGGGGAAGAACTCAAAAATAATCCCCCAACCATGGAATATGAACCTCGCGCAATCCACCCTCTTGAATGTGATGAAGATTCCACACTTTGGAAGGCACTAGGAGGTTAATGCGTGTGTTAATATCCTACTATCATGTTACCATGGTGGATATCTATGGCTAGATAGACGCATCACAGTCGATCCGATGTTGATCCATAGGATCATCGGATTGAGAATGCAAGGAATCGACCCATAGGAATTCTACCCAGGGAAGGCTACATATCGCGCACTGGAACAGAGGATCAAAGACATATATGGGGGTGTAGAAAAGGGGATGTGAGGCTACAAGGTAGCTTCCATATAGAATGCTGTAGTGTGTCTGGCCTACCAGTTGATCACAGGAAATCTCGTGAGAAAGAATAGAGCTACACAGGTCACAAGATTCGTTGTTGACCTCACCGGGAAATGTGTAGAAGGACTCCAGATGAACTAGGAAAAGTACCTAGTCAACCAGTTGGAATTGGATTGTCACGAAGCTCAGGATCAGAGATATGAGTTCCACTTTAGATGGCTCCTGATCCTCATAGAATTTACTTCTTGGGAGATTTCATAAGGTGTGACATTCTCAGACATTGAGTTGTTTGAACCACTCGCTGTGAAGTTCACCACGCTCTGGTACTCGGGCGATATGGGAAAACAATGGCAATCGAAAGTAGTATTCCATACATACTACGTGCAGTTGAAGAGGGACATCAAAGTTGTCCCTCTCATGATGCCAAACACCCTGTACCGGTTCAGACCTCTCATGAAGTTCTACGCAGATCAGAACTTCATTTATATCACTGCGTGAGCAGACGAGAATAAAAAAGAGATTTAGTCATACTATAATCTCACAGAGGAGGACATTGAGGAGATAACCAAGGAATGGTCATCAGATCTCCTTATCCCTATTGACCTTGCAGAAATGTTTGATCCCAAAATAATTGATAGCTTGAAGGCCACTCACAATTAACATGACACACCTGGAACCAACAGAAGGAAGAAGATTGAAGAGGTACAAAACTTGAGGAGTGCATCAGAAGAAACCGCTTCAGAATCACCAAGACGAGGAGGTGATGACGAAGTATATAAAGAATAGACCACTGGAAAAGAACATCAGTAGAAGCAAGGTGAAGTAACACCGCCTAGGGATCTTGTTGATGAGGCTGATCCCTCGAAGAAAAGAAAGGTTTCCCCCATGAAACCCACCTCACGGAAGAAGTCAAGAGAAAGAAAAAACATGATGTGAACTGTGCTCACTGTCAATGAATTCGAATTCATCATCGTCATTGTAGTAGATGCCTCGCAGGACGTCTTGCAGAAACACGAAGCCAAGCAAGAAGAGATGTACGACATAATCGAGGTTGAACTCAGAGGGGTACAACAGGCCCTTCAATCCAACCGTGTAGTATCCACTACGCCCCCTATCGTCATAAGCACCATATTTGGGAGATGAGCCTACCCAACTCTGTAGACTAGCCAATGTGACCGAAGCTCGCCTTCATCACGCACAAGAAGAAATAGAGTAGGCCACAGAATCCATAAAGAAAGTGCAAAACGTAGTCATAGAGAAACACCGATTTGCACAGCAGGAGAAGGTTTCTCTCCAAACAAAGTTTGAAGAGGAGAAAGGACAAATCTAGCAAGAGAAAGAGCGGTTTCTCACATAGAAGCTCAAATTCAAAGAAGTAGTCAGCATATCACTTCTCTTTGTGATAGGATTAGAGTAAAAGGAGGAATACCCAGTCGAACAACAAGTAGCACATCTTGTGGAGGCTATCCAATAACTTCAACAGTGAATCACAGATATGGAGCTACAAACAGTTCCCAACACTCCGCAGGATGTACAAGATCAAAGAGAAGCAACTGCTTGAAGTGCAGTTGAGAGAATAAAGGCCCTCACCATGGAATGTAAACAACTAAGCTATCGCAGTGCATAGACTTATGAGTGACTCACTAAGGATCCTAAATTGAAGGCACTGGAGTCACAGCTCCAGGAGGGAAAGAAGCAAGCAAAATAGTACAGGTGCAGTTGAAGCCCCTGTCAGCAGTCGAGAGGATGAAGCGATCCTAAGAACAATGCACTGCTCAATAACATGTCCACTCCATTCAAATCAAAGTCATGGAACTGACTCAGAGGTTCCAACCAATTTAGGATGAGGCTTGCCAACTATTCACAGAGATTGAAGGCCGAGGAGAAGAACTAGAGCAAGTCGTCACTACAGCTGAACAACGAAGCAATTATCCAAGAGTTCATCGAGCAGGAGGCCTTGGCGTAACAACAGATCGAAGCATCTTGAGCCAGGCTCGAGGATTTGGAAGCAGAGCTACCCAGATCAGAGTGACTCGAGACGAGTCACAAGTGAGTGTTGGGGGCATGTTGGCCCTTGAACAAGTTTTGAGGATCTTTGTTCATGTTTGACCTATTTTGGGACTTCGACAGGCTGTCAAAGGTGGAACACAAGTTGAAGCGGAGATCATGGGATCTCGAACTCTTTTTAGGTCTTTTTTGGGTTTTGGGCTATGTAATGGGTATGGGAATGTCATCCCATGGGTTAACCCATGTTTAGGCCCATTTTGTAATGTATAAATAGAAAGTTAGGTGATGTAAGAAGATGCTAGTGTGCTAAGTGAAAAGAGATGTGGTTCTAAGTGCTATATTATGTTGAGTGAAAGTAATGTAAGTATTTGGATCAATGTGATTGATTTATCTTTGTGTTCATGAGAACTTGCAGAGCTAAGTGCAAGCAATTGTAAGAAAGGCTTTGTGTTGTGATCCAACTCCGAGAAGGAGGATTTGGCGAGGTGCGCCCAGATCTCCTATCTTATGCGGAGTTGGATTTTTGGCTTGGTGCATGTAAGAATATTGGAAGAGCCTAATAAAGAAGAGAAGATTTGGTGGATGTAGCCCCAGGATGGGGGTGAACCACGTATATCCTAAGTTGTGGTTGCTTTGTGCTTTATGGTTATTCTCTTGCTCATGTGATTAAATGCTTAGTGCACTGATATATGCTTAGAAGAATATAATATGATGGCTTAGTGATGAAAAATGTGAATGAATGCTAGATCTAATCTATGTTTATGTGCTTAGTGCTTGAATATATCAGATCTGTGTGAATACTATGTTGCTCTGTTATTAGGGTTTATATGCATTGTAAACTAAGGCTGGATATTAATGAACTATAATTGTTAAGTACTTTGTTAAGGTGTTGTAATCACAGATCAATGTCCCAGCTAAGGTTGCAAACATCTGAGTCATGCAACCACCCCTGCCTCTACCTCGAGTGAGACTTCATATGCTTCCCAGGTGTTGCCGAAAGGGTCGGTAGTTAGGGTTTTGTTGGTGCGCTCTTGAGTGTTGAACCCTGGGTCTACCCCTGTGCCAACAGTACCTGTAATGAATAAATATATGAAAATAGTAAAAAATGTTCTTTAGTGTCATTTATGCAATTCCTCCAGGTTTCACTACTTGGAACCTCTCAGAAAAGGAGTTATAGAATAAATGGCGTACCTTATTGAATTATGGCTTGTTCTAGAGAGCGAACTTGTAGAGCGTGCCCCGCACGGAATATTTGTTATATGGATCTTAAAATTGTACACATAATATTATAGACATTACTCTAACCAATACATTTTATGTTACCAAATTTGGATCTTTTATGAATAAGTTATGATGTTTTTAACCGAAACACCTTTTTTAGACTAGTTTCAGGACTAGCCACAAACCCTATTTTCCACGGAGTGTAAATCCAAAAATACAATGACCCACAAGCTGAATTGTTTATCACAACTACTTGGATATGTTTCCTTAGTGACCTCCCAAGTTCACAGTCTGAATCATTCTATAAAAAGAGTTATTTCTAAAATGGTTAGATGACCTATAAATAACATACCTTAAAAAGCATCATCAAAAGAATTTATCCTCCCTTGAATTTCGACATTATTTACTTCACCTTCCATCTGAAATTAGACTTAGATATCCTTTGGTTACCTTAGTCACTTGTAGATATTCAATATTCTCAAGTTTTTTTAAAAAATAAGAAGCCCTTGTCTCTTATTTATACTTTCATGTAGCTTCCTCAAGGGGTTACCTTCTAACCATCTTAACCCACTTTCCTTATTTTAGGGCTAACCCACTTCTAACCACTTGTCCACTTAGTAATTTATCCATTGACTTTATTATTTAAATAATTTATTTTGTATCCACTTTGACTTATAGTACACTCATCACTTCACTTTATTATTTAAATTACCTTCTAACCATCTTAACCCACTTTCCTTGTTTTAGGGATAACCTACTTCTAACCACTTGTCCACTTAGTAATTTCTCCATTAAATTTATTATTTAAATAATTTATTTTGTATCCACTTTGAATTATAGTACACTCATCTTTTCACTTTATTATTTAAATAATTTCTTCTTTGCAACCACTTTGACTACTTTGACCTTTTGGGGCTTCTAGATGACTCATGAGGGTTCTCCAGCTTCACATGGCCATAACTCTCTAACCGTGAGGAGTTATGTGACGTTCCACATACCACTGGAAATGGCATGACATGTACTATCCATATAGAATAGTATTTCCTACAAATATATCAAAACTCATACCATTATCCATCAAACAAAATTGGGTCCATTACCCAAACCTTTTTGCTATCGGAATTTTCTACTAGACTTTCTTCAAGGGTTGACATCAATGACAACCAACCCAATTAATCAAAAATATCCCCCTTTGGCATTGATGGAAACACTCTGATGCAATACTGAAGTCATATCACTCATGCTCCCCCTGTGACCATTGCTCCCTCTAGAACCATGCCTATGTTCTCTTCCTCCAAGCATTTACCTTTGCATATGATAAATATCTCCCTCTTTGTCATCAATGGAAAATGTATCTTTCCATCCAGGGCTGCTCCCCCTGACTGAACTCTTCCTGAAAATGATCTCCCAACCTAAACTATCCTCTTTATGGTGCTTCCTCATGTAAATCTAAGACATATAAGATAATCGTTCAATAGCATTCATTTTAGAGTAGAAATTACTCTGAGTCTCTAGCAAAGATACTCAAAGGCTTCCCTTGGAAGTCGTTTTGTAAAGATGTCTACCACTTATTCTTTTGTGCCCACATATTCAACTCTGATGTTCTTCTATGCAACATATTCCCGTAGAAAGTGACACTTTATTGGAATGTGCTTCATTCTGGAGTGCATCACCTAGTTCTTTAAGATATTGATGGCACTTGTATTATCACAATATATTGGAATGGGCTTATCATACTCAACATGTATATCTGTCGGCATTTGTTTCATCCATAGAACATATGTACAACATGTTCTTATTGCAATATACTATGCTTCGACTGTAGATAAAGATACTGATGATTGTTTCTTTCTTAGCCAAATACTAAACACTCACCCAAGTAGAACGCTGCTCCACTGGTGCTTCGCCAGTCATCAATGCAACCTGCCCAATTTGCATCTATGTAGGAAATAAGTGATATATCCTTTCCTTTTGGATACCATAATCCAAACTCTTTTGTTCCTTTGAGATATTTGAAAATCCTTTTCACTGCTAAGACATGTGATTCTTTTGGTGTTGCTTGAAATCGTGCCACCTTTCCAACTGTTTGCATTACATCTGGTCTGGATGTTGTCACATATAGTAAGCTACAAATCATTGACCTATATTTCCTCTGGTCTGTAGACTTTGAATCATCATCTTTGGTGAACTTGAAACTGGTTGGCATAGAAGTGGTAACTGGTTTGCAATCTTCCATTCCGAACCTCTTTAGCATTTCTCTGATATACATAGTTTGAGAAATAAAAATTCCCTCGTTGCTTTGATGTATCTGAAAACCCAGAAAGAAGGATAGTTCTCCGAGTAATGACATTTCAAATTCATTCTTCATATCCTTTGCAAATTTTATGAAGTAGAGGTTGTTGTCTGCACTTCCTTTTTTGAACCCTACCTATTGTAGATATTTATCCATTCTAGAGTACCATGCTCTAGGAACCAGTTGTTCAATGTAGACTTCTTATTCAAGTTCCTCATTCAGAAAAGTTGATTTCACGTCCATATCTGTCCATACTATTCAAGAATCGCCTACACAACTGTCCATAATTTTGACTCATATGTCATTGTACTATCATGAAGTACTACTACAACTGATTAATCTATCATATTGTACTTTTGCTAACTAAATGCACTGAATCTGTCTACTCAAACTCTGCAAGTTGCTCGAAGGATGGTTCTCTGGTATGTCTCAACTACCGCATAGACTCCCCCTGCATATTATTCATATTATTTGGGATTCTCTAAGATAGATGGATCAGAACAATTCATGCTCTAAAGTGTATTCATCATCATCTCTCTGAGCTATGACTTCTTTCTTTTTGTCTATGGATTCATCTTTCACTATAGTGCCTAAAAGTAAAATCTCTTGAACTTGTTCCTTATTTACTTGTCCTTATTTTCTTTCAGTTATTTTCCAAACCTTTTTGTATCTGATGTCTTTCTCTGTCGAATTTTCTTCATCTTGTTTTATTGCCAATATTTCGATATCTGGGACCTGGTCTTTGTTCACATGTTCTTCGTGTTTTCTTATCCATACTTTCTTATATCTGATATCCGTTTTCTCTTTCATGGAAGTATCGATCATGCTTCTACAATAACTAGCTATGTGTCCATGGTTATGACATTTGTAACATTCAATGTTACATGGGGCCACATATGCACCTCTTTCTTCAACATTTTTTTATAATCCCTACAATCTGCAACCATAAGTCCAAAATTAGTACAATAAAAACAATGGCCATAAAGGAAATTTGCATACCTGGGAGTGAATGATCTTCTTTGTGGTGTAGTCCTTCTGAATTTATTCCTTGAATGATCATGATCATGATTGAAGCTTATTTGTGGCTTGAACATGGATGGTATTCTTGAAGATGTATCTTCAATATTTTTCTTAGATTCTGGTTGACCATGATTCCTTCCTTTGAGTACTTCTGCATAACTCTTTCTATTTTCTTCATTCTTCTTTTCTAGCAACCTAGAGTGCTTCTCTTCATTCTCTATAACTGATGGCGATGTTTATGTCTATTCAACATTCTTGTTGATATTGACGATTTTACTTCTCAATGTGACAACTTCTTCTTCAATCTTCTCAACCTCTTCTTCTTTCTTCATTATCTGAGACTTCATGACTTCTTCTGTTCTTTTTGCTTCTTCAAGCTGAATTTTTAATGTGATTATTTCTTCTTCAGGTCCTTTCTCTTCTTGACCAAACTCTGCCTCAAGCTGGTTTAGATCGTTAGTTATTTCCTTAATATGATCTGTCAATATCTTCTCTCTCATTTCTGCTTCTTCCTTCTGTGTTTCTATGTTGGCTTCCAAATATGGATTTTGATATTCAAGATTTTCTTCTATCTTTCTGGCTTCTTCTAGCTGAGTTATTAAGTTCTTGATGACATGTTGGGATTCTTAAAAAATGTGAACACTTTCCTTTTGTTTCATCAATTCTTTCTTGAGTGACTTTTTTTCTTCTCTTAGTTCATCTAAAGGAATAATCAATTTTTCTTCATAATTGTTTTCCTTTTCAATTAGTTTTTTTGTCTCATTTCCTTCATGGAATTCTATTTCAAGATGTTCACGTTTTTCACAATTAAAGAAAAACAACATACCTCTGGTTATTATGTACTCTTCATCTTCTGAATCCATTTGACATGGCGAAAACGATTCTTCTTGATTTGTATCTGCATCTTCTTTGGAATTTTCTGAATCCGCGATGGGTGAAGAATATATGTCATGTAATGTATCCCAAAGTTATTTGGCTGATGAAAATTTACCAACCTTTTCTCTTATCGGATTAGGTAATCCTTCCCAAATGAAATCCAATGCTATTTTGTTATTCTTCTTCAATTCCTTCTTGGCTGCAGTCTTTTCCCTTTTTGAACTATCATATCCTATAACAACTGGTAGCCAAATCTAATACCCATGTTCCTGTAAAACTATTTTCGTCCTTCGACACCATAACTCATACTTTAAACCATTATGACCATTAAACAATGGTACTCCATTCTCAGAATAATCCATAACCTCCTTCCAGTGGTTAAATTGTTTCCTGAAGGAACCTGCTCTAATACCAATTGTTGAATTACTGAGAGGGGGGGTGAATGAGTAATAGAGAAATTTAATCATTTTTAATCATAAAATGCAAGTGCTAAATCAATGTAGCATTATCATCCAATAGTTGTCGAGTAAATAAACAATGAACAAATGAGCAATCATACACATACATAGTACACCAATGTTTTTACGTGGAAACCCAAAGTGGGAGAAAATTGTATAATTATTTTTCTTATATGTCTTTAAGAATTACATTCATTTCGGAGAGAGAGCGGGGAGAGAGTCATCCAAAACCCTAGTTTCATCCCAGCACAGATTGTTGCAGGATAGTTGCATACCACGGCACAATGAACCATCAACGACGAGTGCACGTCAACTACCCTTTACTGATATGCCAGAATGGGTACAGAAGAGGGGGGGCAACCCCCCTCGTACAACAACATTACCACCAATGACCATTCAGGCACCAAAGAAAAACGCCCCTCGTTCGAGCCGCCCTTGCAGCTACGCGATCGGCTTCTGGCTAGAGAACAAGGCCTCAGAAAGGAGATGGAGACGGAAGCTAGCACGCCCCATCCAAAAGCACCTCGAGGGTGCGAGCCAAGAAAATGCATTCCACAAATGAAAAAAATGTCGAGATACCTCATAAGCTCAACAAGAGTAGGGGAACATACCCAATTCATGAGAGAACACGCCCTCATCGGCAAGTTTCTGGGCCTATGGCCATCCGAAAGAGATCTAAACAAATGGATAAAACACTGGTGGAACCCCAAAGGAGACTATGGGTCCAACTCAGCTCCAAAGGCTTCTTCACAATCATCCTGTACAACCCAGAAGACAGAGACATGATATTTGAGAATGGGTCGTACTTTTATAACTCAACAGGGTTATTCTTGCGTTTCTGGACTGAAAGATTCAACCCAGACAAGGAGGATTTCATGATGGCTCCTGTAATGATTCACCTTTACTCCCTACCGTAAGAATTATGGCTGGAAGAGATTCTCATGGGCATAGGAAATACAGTGGGTCAATACGTCAAAGAATCAGAAGCCACAAAGCAGAGGAAATACACTTCATATGCCAAGATCTATGTCTACATGAATATTTCTAAGGCCCTACCAGGAGCTGTAACTATGGAATACCAGGATGAGGACTGGCAACAAACATTGGACTATGAACACATCCCTTTTCGTTGTAGAAGATGTCATGAACATGGTCACTTCTTCAGAGACTTCCCTCTGAATAAACAAGCTACCAAAGCAAATGAGATGGCTTCACCATGGTCACGGACAAAAAGAAAAACCCTCCAAGGAAGCAGGCCCCAGATCCCAGTCAAAAGATCTCGACCAAAAACTCCTATGATATTCTGAACCAGCTACCAGAAGATGAGGAAATCTAAGATCTGCACAAGGAATCACAACAGGCCCAAGGGGAGACCCAAAACCCTCCCCCCCCTCACCCAAATCGTGAAATCTACATGGAAGAAAGGGGAGATGGGGACAGAGACAGCCCAATGCAGTTGGATGACAGAGATCTAGTGGGCATAGATGTGGAAAAGATCAAGGAGGTCTTAAGTCAAAAGGATCTGTAGACCCTTCCTGAAGAACAACTACGCAAGGTACACAAGGTCTTTCTTAACTCCTCAGTAGGGTCTGCAACATGCCTAGGTATAGCCACGGACTCAGGTTTAGGCTCGAAAAGAATACTCCATGAGAACAAAAGAAGGGGGCGTAAAACAACACAACAACTCATCAAGGAGGCGAGCAACCTTATGATAAACTCAGGGCAGATCCACAAGCTCTCGGAGGGATACCTCCACCCAACACCACCCTCATAATGATGAAGATCATTACCTAGAACATTAGAGGACTCAATGGTCGATCCAAACAAAGGATCCTCTGAGACTACATCAAAGCAGAAAACCCAAATATCCTAATGTTACAGGAAACCAAATGTGAGGGGGCAGAAGCTGAAACCATCTTCTAGCGTATCTGGAGAGGATGTGACTCCATGATAACAGACTCCACAGGAGCCTCAGGGGGTCTGGCTATCCTCTGGAACCTAGGCAACATCACTTTAAGTAAATCCTTCAGAACTATAGGTACAATAACGACCCACTTTGAGATCATAGGCTCGAATCAGGAAGGGGCTATTACAAATGTTTACGGCCCCCAAAGCCAATAGGACAAAGATAAACTCATGGAGCGGCTAGCACTAATCAAAACTTTGGTGACAACACACAACTGGATCTTAGGAGGCGACTTCAACATGATCCTATCGCTGGATGAAAAAATAGGAGGCAACAAGAGACTCGAGCAATACAGTGGTAAGTTCAAAATCCTCATTGATCATCTAAAGCTAGTAGACATAGAAAATAGCAATGGCACCTTCACCTGGTCCAATCGTTGATCGGGCAACCAACACATTTCTTCTCGTCTGGATCACTTCCTGGTGGCTAAGGAATTAATGGAAGAAGGCCTTTATATGGAAAGTCTTGTTCTCCCAAAAGCTGGATCGGATCACTGGCCTCTTGTTTTTAATATAGAAACAGGGGCAACACCCAAATACAAACCCTTCCGTTTCGAGAAATTCTGGCTCTCACACCCGGATTTCCATCAGTTAGAAAAATCCTGGTGGGCACAGGTGGAAATAGATCATGGCACTAGCATGTACAAATTCCAGCAACGCCTCAAAAACTTCAAGCAGTTGTTGAAACACTGAAACAAGAACACCTTTGGAAACATACTCCAAAGCATATAGGACATAGAGAATAAACTTCTGGAGATACAAAAAAATTTCATCTCAGGATCCCATAATACTGAACTAATGAAAGAGGAGGACAAGCTTCAAGAACAATTAGAAGAGAGAAGAAGGCAAGAGGAAATCTTGTGGAAACAAAAATCTAGGGTACAATGGCTCAAAGAAGGGGAAAAGAACACAAAATTCTTCAACAGAGCAATGGTGCATCGCTGCCACATCAACAGAATAACCCACTTAGAGGATAGCCAAGGAAATCCAATCAGAGAACATTCTCAGATAGAGGCAGAGCTCACCAACTACTATCGAGACCTTCTAACGGAAACTAGGGAAGACAGAATTATAACCATCCAAAGGGTCACCAAACACATACCCTCTCTGGTAACTCCGGAACAAAAAACAACCCTAATGCGGCCCATCACCCAAGAGGAAGTCGACCAAGCCGTAAAATCTATGCCCCCGGGAAAAGCCCCAGGCCCGAATGGGTTTACCACTGATTTTTTCCACCACTGTTGGGACCTGGTCAGGGAAGAAGTTTGGGAGGTAGTAGAGGAATCGAGAGCATTAGGCCAAGTCCTACCGGCTCTCAATTCCACCTTTCTCACCCTCATCCCAAAAGAGGAGCGGGTCACAAACCCCAAAAAGTTCAGACCCATCACCCTCTGCAATGTAATTTACAAAATCACAACAAAGGTGGTGGCAAATCGACTCAAACCCATACCGACCCATGTCATCTCCAAGGAGCAGGTAGGGTACGTAGAAGGAAGACAAATCATGGATAGCGTCATTCTAGATCACAAGGTCATCCACTCCCTCAAGACATCAAGAACTCCAGGTATGTTAATCAAACTTGACCTTTGAAAAGATTTTGACAAAGCCAGCTGGCAGTACCTTCAGGTTGTCCTAGAGTCTTTTGGATTTGATCAGCATTGGGTGGACTGGATCTTAAATCTCACCTCCTCAGCATTCTTCTCCATTCTAGTTAATGGGGTCCCATCTCATCCTTTTTCGCCATCCATAGGTATCAAACAAGGGTACCCCATTTCACCCTTCTTGTTCGTACTCATGGCGGAAGACCTGGGACGTTACATCAAATCGACAGTCACAAAAGGCTCTCTCAAAGGCCTGCATCTGCACAATATCTAGCCAATGCCCTCTCACAGTCAATTTGTCGATGACACCCTACTACTGAACTCCCCAATGGCCCGAGAGGCCAACAAGCTCAACTCTATCCTCTCAGACTTCACAGAAGCTTCAGGCATGTCTCTCAACCTGGACAAGTCCAAACTCTACTTTTTCAACACCCTGGCTTTTGTCCAGCTCCACATTTCTAGACTCCTAGGAATACCCAAGAGCTCCCTTCCATCCAACTATTTAGGCATTCCTCTCACGGGCGTTGCAGCAAGATCCATCTCCTAGGATAGCCTTCTTCTTTCCATCTCCAATAGACTGAGCAACTGGACTTTCAAACCGCTCAACATCGCTTCTAGGTTGGTCCTCCTCAAATCTGTCTTACAAGCCCTTCCTACTTACCTCTTCACCACTCTAGCAGCTCCTAAATAGGTTATCAAAGCCATAAGGAACCTCCAGTGAAATTTCCTCTGGCATGGACATCAACCTAACAAGAAATGGGCGCTAGTAAGCTGGGACAAAATTTGCACACCAAAAAGCCTAGGAGGATTGGGACTTCGCAATCCAGGGAAACTCAATCAAGTAATGGGAGTCGTCTGGGCGCAAATATGGAAGCAGAAGTACGCCCCCCTCACACCAGATAATCAACTTATTAGACACAATGACTGACTACAGGGCTCCAACATATGGAACACAGCTTGGCAAAACCGTGCTCTGGTTCAATATCACGCTTTCTAGGAGGTCCGAAATGGAGAAAGCGCTATGTTCTGGCAAGACTTGTGGCAGCAATTCAAACCCCTAGGTGAACTGGAGGAGCTAAACACACTCAAACAAGCTCTCAACCAGGACACATCTTTAAGGGTGAAAGACCTCTGGAAACCCGAGGAACAAAGACAACAATGGCACCATTGGAAAACCTCTACTCGGGACCTAGGGGTCCCAGAGAATCTCAATCTACAGAACTAGCAATTATATGCCAACCATTGGAAAATACCCAATAGAGAAGATCTGGACATCCTCAGATGGGGGTATTCCATAGCTGGCACTTTCTCAATCAAGGAAGCTTACTTTCTATAGGGTAATCACCAGAATCAGAACAAGGAAAACATATGGAACAAAGTATGGAACCCTATTCTATGGCCTAAGGTTTCCACCTTCCTATGGTTGGTGGTACATAATCGAGTCCTAACCTGGGACAACCTCAAAAAAAGAGGCTTTATTGGGCCCTCTTTCTGTGTCCTATGTTGCCAGCAAGAAGAAACCAAAGAACATCTTTTCAATGGATGTCACTCCAGCCAGCAGATTTGGGACCAAGGAGTGCAAGCACCAACATAGTAGTCCAACCATCTGGACCCCCCCTCCCGCAGATTTCATAAAGATAAACTTCGATGGGGCTTCCAAAGGCAATATGGGACTAGCGGGCTATGGAGTAGCACTCAAAAACTTCAATGGAGAGATCCTATGTCCCGTTGCAGGATTCCTAGGGGAAACAACAAATAATGCGACAGAGCTAACAGGCTTATTGCGGGGTCTTCAAACAACTACTGACAGCCACCATCACAAGATCATCTTGGAGGGGGACTCACAAATTTTTATTCAACTAATCACCAAGATTCTCCATGGGGGAAATCCACTAAAAATATCACCCAACTAGTGACTCTCTGGGCTACTAGAGGATTTTGGTAGCCTCCTCAGAACCAATCTCAGCATCACACCCTCCCATGTGAAAAGAGAAGCAAACATGGTAGCATATTGCCTGGCAAACGAAGGAGTATAAATGGGGACCAAATATTTCTGTTGGGAGGCCCACACCTCGAAAGACTCAAACATCTCATATCAGTGCCAAACCTTAGCCACCGGTGATCTACAACCCTCGGATGGGGTGCCACATCACAAAGCTAAGACACGCAAGAAAATGACGGGCCGCGCCATTAATATAGCCCACCGGAGACCATCCCTTCATCATTAAAATGGGAACGAGCCCGTGCAGGTTTAACCAGGGGATGAGGCCCTTCACGCAAGTGAATAGGATGGTGCACCAAAGCACTAGGAGGCTAGCCTTAATGGCCAAGGAAGTCACTGTCATCCTCATCCTTATCAACTGCCTCGACAACAATGAGAGGTATTCTATTTTCACAGAGCCGAACACAAAGCCACCGGAGTTCTGGAGCAGGGTTATTCATCCGCTAGGAACTTTAGACATCTCCAGTTTCTTCAACATGCCCAGGGCATGAGGAAATCCTCGCAGGGGCACAACTTGGTACTCATTTGAATCACACAGGCAGAGGCAGAAGAAGTTCGACAAGGCATTGGCCTTGGCATCCTCGTGAAGAAATAGGAAGTCTGCGAGACCTCGAATGCCTCCCATGGTGTACGTGGAAGAGATCACCCTGGATGAGGCCATGCAAAGCTATCCTGAGCACCCTCTTTTCACAGTCCCAGACAATTGGAATCCTCACACTAATTTTGGCACTGAAGACAAGATTTCGGCTCTAGGAATACCACGTGGTCACAGAGAAACTCACCCGGCAGAGGAATTCACCACCTGCTATGTTGAGGAAGAGGTATCGTGATGTGCAAAAGAAAAGAATGATCTACTCAATGGTGCACCTCCGGAGGATGCAACTCAGTTGAACAAGCGTCAGGCACATCAATTCAGTGAAGCAAATGAAGGTGAAGGAGCACAGGGGCCATTTCCCTTGGCCTCTGTTGAAGGAAATTGGCAGGACCAACTTCCTTTCACCAACCCGGGGTACCTAGCACTAATCTTTGAAATGCAGAGCATGCTGGATGATAAGATCTTTTGTAACGTTCAAATCGATCAACGACTCGATATGTTGTACGTTGCACACTCCAGGACTCTCCCGAAAAGGCAGTTCCCTATGTGCGTGTAAGCTTATGCATTTCCTGTAGGATGGCGAAGGCACGTGGAAGAGGACAAGCCGACTGGTTAAAAGGTCTTGTGATGTTCATAGTTAGCAATCTCTTTTTGTTTCGGAACAAGGCTTTAGCCCAGTTAGATCATAGTAATGTTGTAAGTAGGTTGTTAGAATATAGACTGAACCTAATGGCTATGTGTCCTGGTTTCCTTCGGGCAGGACAACACTCTGATAATTTTGTTTGTTTGAACACAAGTGGCATAGTATGTCCATCTATCTCGGTTTCCTGTTCAGGCTGGACAGTTGGCATTACAACTAGACTCTGTAACTCTGCAACTCTAATATAAATAGGATCCTCCCCTTTTTTACTTAAAAAAAAGAAAAAAATAATTACATTCATTTCTTTCTAACTGCAACTAGAAGGAGGCTCCAACCCCCTAGTTTATCATGATACAGCCTGAGGGAAGCTCCAAATCCCCTATTCTCTGGCTACAACCAGAAGGAGGCTACAACCCCCTATGTTCTCCGACTACAACCACCTTTCCTTTCCCCATCCAACCACCCTGACATAGAAGTAGAATGATGGAACCATTGTCACACTATCACTGTGAGATATACCATTGTAACAACATGTACCACTGACCTGCAACCAACCAACCTGTACCAAACAACCTGTAATCAACCTGTACCATAAACAAGTGCATCAACCATGCACCAACCTGTACCTCAGCCTGTACCATCAATGAGTGCATCAACCATGCACCAACCTGTACCTCAACATGTACCATCAATAAGTGCATCAACCATGCACCAAATATGTACCAATAATGCATCAAATACACATAAATTATGACTCATCAATATGTACCAACATCATCAACTATACACCTCATGTATGTGCCAACTCATCAACTACTTGTCTCAACCATGTACCCAAAATGTACCTCAACCAAAAGCCCTCATCAATTTCATCATCCAAATCTGATTTGTAACTCTGTAATAGACCTAGTTTATATGATCACATACTTGCAAACCTTCCTTAACTTTAACAACAAGAGACCAACATTTTCATCAAACTTTACTTTAGTCTCACATGACTAATTTTGGATTAGTCAACAACCCTAACTTGAAATAATCATAACTATGTACCTATAATGAAAAAATATTTGAAAATAGTACACAATGTTCTTCAGTGTCTTTTATTCAATTCCTCCAGGTTTCACTACTTGTAACCTCTCATAAAAGGAGTTATAGAAAAAATGGCATACCTTATTGAATTACGGCTTATTCTAGAGAGTGAACTTGTATAGCATGCCCCACATAGAATATTTGTTGTATGGATCTGAAAATTGTACACGGAATTATGAATAAGTTATGACGTTTTTAACCGAAACACTTGTTTTAGACTAATTTCAGGACTAGCCACAAACCCTATTTTCCACGGAGTGTAACTCCAAATATAAAATGACCCACAAGATGAAATTTTTATCACAACTACTTGTATATGTTTCCTCAACGACCTCCCAATTTCATAGTCTGAATAATTCTAGAAAAAAAGTTATTTTGAAAATGGTGAGATGAATTTTAAATAACATTCCTTAGAAAGCATCATCAAAAGAATTCATCCTCCCATGAATTTCAGCCTTCTTTACTTCACCTTCCCTATGAAATTTGGCTTAGATATCCTTTGTTTACCTCAGTCACTTGTAGATATTCAATATGCTCAAGTGTGTTTAAAAAATGAGATACCCTTGCCTCTTATTTATACTTTCATGTAGCTTCCTCAAGGGGTTACCTTCTAACCATATTAACCCACTTTCCTTATTTTAGAGGCAACCCACTTCTAACCACTTGTCCACTTAGTAATTTCTCCATTGACTTTATTATTTAAATAATTTCTTTTGTATCCACTTTGACTTATAGTACACTCTGTTGGTTGTGGAGCCTGATTATCTTCCTTATTCAAAGGTCCTTGCTTCTAGTCATGTTTATACCCCATGAAGACTTTACACCCCAGAACTCTGTACACTCTTCCACGCGGGGGAGTGCAGAGGGGGGGGTACCCCCTCTGCGGGGTCTGGGGGGGGTATCCCCCCAATTGGGGGGGTTCATGAGAAAACAAGCCCCCGACAGGGGTTCAGGGGCAAAGCCCCCGAAGGAAAATTTGCCTTTTAAATGTATATTGTAATTTCATTGTAAATCTGGACCGTTCATTAGAAGGTCACAGATCTAATGGTAGAAATTATGTTAGGTTTTTTTTTCCTAGAAAGCAACCCTCTGTTATGAGGGAAATGTATTGTGGCTATGAATTATGGCGAGTATTGTATTCTAAGAGAGGAGACTGTGAGAGAAAGAAGAGGAAGTTACAGGGGGTTTTGTTGTAGGTTGTATCCCTTCATTTGATGGATAATAATAAAGGAAGGACCTAGCAATTTCTCTGGTGGACGTACCCCACACTGGGTGAGCCACATAAATCTATGTCTCTATTGTATTGTGTATCTTCTGTGTTTTGTTTCAGCATTTGTTTTATTTTATTGTTCCGCGGTCCTGTTTTTACAACACACTCATCACTTCACTTTATTATTTAAATTACATTCTAACCATCTTAACCCACTTTCCTTATTTTAGGGCTAACCTACTTCTAACCACTTGTCCACTTAGTAATTTCTCTATTAACTTTATTATTTAAATAATTTATTTTGTATCCACTTTGACTTATAGTACACTCATCACTTCACTTTATTATTTAAATAATTTCTTCTTTGCAACCACTTTTCTACTTTGACCTTTTGGGGCTTCTAGATGACTCATGAGGGTTCTCCAACTTCACATGGTCATAACTCTCTAACCGCGAGGAGTTATGTGATGTTCCACATACCACTAGAAATGGCATGACATTTACTATCCATCTAGAATTGTCTTACATTCAAATATATCAAAACTCATACCATTATCCATCAAACAAACTTGGGTCCATTACCCAAACCTTTGTGCTACCATAATTTTCTACTAGAATTTCTTCAAGGGTTGACCTCAATGAAAAACAACCAAATTAACCAACACTAAAGTCAAGGAAAAGACAAATATTGTAGAAGAATATTTGGTCGACAAATAGAAGGATATTTTTTATCTTGTCCTGTCATTTGACCCTTTTGAGTTACACCAACAGGTGAACCATAACTTTAGGGATCTAGTTGATCACTACCATGCTTGGGAATCTAATTTAGCAAAGTTTTTGTTACCTCAAATCTATGATTTTCCTGAGCTTGTGGTCTGGTGTGCCTCAAACTACATCTCTTCCAAGAGAACTATCATTTCCAAGGATGGGTCTGTAATCATTGAATTAATTCCTAAATCTATTACTAAAATGTTGAGGTGGCCTTTAAACCTCGATAATGAATAGTTAAATGAAATTGTAATGGCCAGATGTTTTATAGAGTTAAGACCTGAAGAGAGAGTTTCTCTTTTACAGACATACTTGTGCAAAAGTCTTGACACCCCCGTAGATAATGTTGTTCTTGAGTCAAGCTTATTCCCTGAAATCCCCCAAAACATTATTTCCATGATTTCTGTAATATTGGAAAAAGACAATGACCTAGTAGTCGATGAGTTTGTGATAGGAATAATGGTAGTGATCTTCCCAATTATGACCAAACCCATGACTAAATTCAATTTTTCCCAATTCTTAGCAGATCAAATCTATTGCCAACTCTTATAATTTGAATCTCTTAGAATCTTTAGGTACCAATATTACCTTGTTTACCTCCTTTTGGTTTCTCAAGCATATCATCTTACACATTGTGGGTTAAAGGTTGAAGATGAGATTGGTAACCCAACTTCATTTAATCATTGGACCCCATTAGTTAGGAGGAAACCTATAAATGTGGCATTTTCAAAATATGTTGAACAATTTATGTCTAAATATTATTTGAGCATACACAATGAAGTTCCCCCCGGACTCTTTCATGAATGCAAACAATTATTATTGTTGAGTCCAGAAAAGAGTGTGGGAGATTGGTATATCTCTAAAAATCACACTAAAATCAGAATTTATGGTTGTGAACTTTGTCCTTTCCTCTTGTTTGTTTTCTTGACTGCTCAAATTTTTTCTCTTGAATACATTAGACAAAGATTGAACTCAGATGAAATCCATTTTGTGTCAAAAAATTATAAGACAATATTTAAATTAAAGAAGGAGGTAGGACCTTTTATTGTCAATACCATGTATTCTCTGCATGTGAAAACAAAACTCCTTTCAGCTATGGGATTTCTACAAGGAGAGTCATGGAAGTATGATCCCCACTCTGTGATTTCCTCAAAAAGAGTCTCACATGGACAAACTCTGTATCAACATAAATATAAACCATAGGTAGAGTTGTTGGCCAATCAGAATAGCTAGGAGGAGGTAAAGAATATTTTGCAAATTCACAACAAATCTCCATAGAAATATTTGAATTATCCAGTTACACAAAATCCTTAGCAATAAGAAAAGATGTATACAAGAAATGTTGCAGAATAAACTCCAAAATATTGAGGGACAGATGAAGAAGAGTCGGGCAAAAGACATAAATTGGAAGCACTTGAGGAAGAAGAGGATCCATAGTTACCAGAAGAAATAATACCAAGAAAAAATGGCCATGCTATTACCATAGAGGTAATATCATCAAAGAAGCTCGAGATCGTAGGGAGTCAAAGTGAAACATAATCTGTGATTACCGATCAAACAAAGAATATAGACTAGGTTCATCATTTCATGGAAATCATAAAGATAGGTGCTAAGATTAAAAATAATATAATCCCTAAGGTTTATGAACATGATGCATATCATACCATAATGATATCAATTGTGGACTATGAGAAAGGAATATTAAATATAGTAATTATGGAGCCAAAGGAGCAGAATAAAGTGATAAGCATTTCCATTGATCTTAATGCATTCCATCCATTAGATAAGTTCAAATTGCATAGACAAACAAAAGAAATGATAAACATGGATGCTATGATAGCCAATCTTGGAATCAAGGAGCTTCAATTCATAAATGAGAAGCTCGGGTTTCTCTGGAGATTTGGTGTGAATTTACAAAATATTGTTTACCACCTCCTAGCTATTTTGATTGGCCAACAACTCTACCTATGGTTTTTGTTGATGTTGATATGGAGTTTTTCCATGTGAGACTCTTTTTGAGGAAATCATAGAGTGGGGATCATAATTCCACGACTCCCCTTGTAGAAATCCCATAGATGAAAGGATTTTTGTTGTCACCTACAGAGAAATCCTGGTATTGAAAATAAAAGGTCCTACATCCTTCTTTAATTCAAATCTTGCCTTATACTTTTTTGACAAAAAAGGTATTTCATTCGAGTTCAATATTTGTCTAATTTATTCAAGAGAAAAAAATTGAGGAGTGAAGAAAACAGGAAAGAGGAAAGGACGAAGTTCACAACCATAAATTTTGATTTCAGTGTGATTTTCAGAGATATACCAGTCTCCCATCCTATTTTCTGGACTCAACTGTAATAATTTATTGCATTCAGGAAAGAGATTGGGGGGACTTCATTGTGTATGATCATATAAGCTTTAGATATAAAAAAATTAACATGTTATGAAAATCCCACATTTAGAGGTTTCCTTCTAACCAATCAAGTCCAATGGATGGCTGAAGTTGGGTTACCAATCTTATCTTCAACCTTTAACCCACAATGTGTAAAATTATATGCTTGAGAAAATAAAAAGAAGTATACAAGGTAAGATTGGTACCTAAAGCTTCTAAGAGATTCAAATTATGGGAGTTGGTGATGGAATTGATCTTCTAAGAATTGGGAAAAATTGAATTTAGCCATGGGCTTGGTCATAATTAGGCATATTTCTACCATGATTCCTAACAAAAACTCATCGACTACTAGGTCATTGTATTTTCCCAATATAATTACCAAAATCTTGGAAATAACATTTTTTGGGATTTCAAGGAATAAGCTTGAGTCAAGAAAAACATTATCTGTGGGGGTGTCAATACTTTTGCATAGATATTTCTATAAAAGATAAACTTTCTCTTCATGTATTAACTCTCTAAAACATCTAGACATTACAACTTCATTTAACTTTTCATTATCGGGGTTTAAAGGCCACCTCAACATTTTAGTAATGGCTTCAGGAATTAATTTGATGAGCACAAACCCATCCTTGGAACTGATAGTTCTCT
>ML786930.1:507235-534270 GCA_009831015.1 Picea engelmannii | reverse complement strand
GAGAGAGAGAGAGAGAGAGAGAGAGAGAGAGAGAGAGAGATTTTATTTTTTGTTTAAATTATTATGAATTTTTTTATTTAATGTTTTTTTAATATTTTTTTAAATTAAGTTTTAGTTTTGAGAATTTTTGTATTTTTATTTTTATTTTTTTTTGCAAGTTAGAAGTATTATATATAAAAGGCCTTCCAAGACCAAAATAGAGGTACAAAATACAGAGAATAGTTGTATTGTAGTTACTGGACTGCCCCAACAGAGGGGAAACCAGTCCAGCCAGCAGGGGAGGCAAGCATAAGTAGTGTAATAGTCTAAAAAAACAGTCTCAAACTTACTGGACAACAACTAAAAAGAAGAGAAACTAATGAAACTTGAACTGCCCCTATGGGCCTAGACATTTGGCAGATAACTTGGCCAGGTGGCGTGGACGGCCTCAGACCAAGGTTTCTCCTCGACATATGTCACTTGATTTGCCCACTGCATTACAACTTCCACGCTGCTCTCGGCTCTGTCAGCATCTGGCGAGGTATCCTGCAGCGCTCGCCGTGTTTTGTCCACCTCCACGGCCATGTCCTCGTGCTTGGCTTGCTCCATCCCATTTCCTGTGGATCACTGCGTCTGGGTGTTTCCTTCATTGGTCGCTACACAGGGTTCCTCTGCTGAAGCCGCACCTGTCGGGTCCGAGGGGAAAGCCTCTTGAAGGGAGGAAAGGAGATGAAGAAGGACCACGACCTTTCGATCCGTGGTTTGCAGACAGAATTGAAGGTCCTCCACCCCTTGACAAAGTTCGAAGACCAAACCGAAGAGAATGGTGAGGCTTTCTCTCTGCTGCGTGTCAAAGAAAGAGTCAGAGGACTGGTTCTCGGTGTTCTGAGGCTTGCGAGGAGGAGGTGGCTCTCCCATGGTCTTCCTTGATGAATCAAGAATTGGTACAGAGGGAGGCTCAACCATTGGGGGGACAAGAAGGTGTCACGAAGAGGAACACGACAGCCTGGGGATGATAGCTAAGCAGTCAAACTGCGAAACGGGCGGAGCGGGGGAGGCAGGAAGAAAAGGCTCGGGCTGGAGGGAAGGGGAGGAGCAAGTGGAGGGCGATTCAGGGGGCGAGACAGAAGGTCGGTGAGGTTTCCATGGAGAGCCTCTTTGCGTCTGCCCCCTTGGGTGCGGCATGAGTTCATCGTGTGATAGCCAAAGGTGACCAGGTGCAACATGCAGAGGTAGAGTGCCTGGAGTCGAATAGGGACTGCAAATATCATGAAGGTTCGGGTTAAATCAGGCCATGGCAGAAGAGGGGGGAGCCAGTCGGAGCGCGAGCGGAGACGAGAGGTAGACACAAGCAACCAGGCCATGAAATGAAACTTGAGAGGAGAGGGGGGCTGCAAAATTAAGCTATTGCGACATCGTAATGGCAATTTAATGCAGGATCGGGGTGGCGAGCGATGGCATGAGATCGTCACATGGCTATGTGCCTCGTTGGCCAATCCTTTCCTCCTCCTCATTCCATGTGTTCCACACTAGCACCCCATCCGAGGGGTATTTTTATTTTTTTAATTTTGCTTCAAAATTGCCTTTTTTTCTTTTTTTTAAGTTTTAGGGTTTTTTTATTAATTAAAAAAAAATTATTGTTTTCGACAGAATTTTTTTTTTTCATTTATTTTTAGCTTTTGTTTTTTCACCTATTTTTAATTAATTAATTTATTTTAAATTTGGCTTTTCAATATTTTTTAAATGTGTTTTTTTCTTCATTAAAAAAAAATTGGGAAGATTTTCTACTTTCTCTTTATTTGTTTTAAAATGTAAATTTCAATAAAAAAAATTACAAAAACAAATTTCAAGTGACTATTTAGTATCCAAATTTGGGTTTTTTATTTGCATATGGATCTGTTGCGAAGGCCACAATTTCAATTAGGTCCTAATTAGTTATAGCTAGAATTTAATGTTTCGAAAAAAAATATTTTGTTTTATGTAAGATAAATTTTTTTTATTCAAGTGTTGATTTTAAGGTTTTTTTGAGTTACTGTATGAGTTTTGAAGGTCATGGTTGAAAAATATTGTAATTTTGACCCTGTTTGAAAAAATGTGCTTCCGGTAACACCACTTTTCAATTTGAGGGTTGATTTTCATGTTTTTTCCCAAAAATATGGGTTTTTGGGCAAGAGTTCTCATTTTGAGGTCACAGTTCTCGTTAAGTCGGTAACTTTGCTTCTAGATCCCTAAGGCTTGAGACCTCATCTTCCCAAGAAGCAATCTAGATTGGTACTCAAGTACACTAGGAATCTCAAGAGGTTGTCCTAAACTCCCTCCATAAGAACCAAGTACAACACCAGGCACTGAAGTCCAATCCCACAACACCACTGACAAATTCAGGACTTCAACATCACAACTCCAATACAAGGCTACTCTGAGAGTTCAACAACTAAAGTGAGAATAGAGCAGTTATTCTCATCTTTAGAAATAACAGTTGTAGGTGTAGAGTCTTGGTTCCAGAAGGAACAGTTGCAGAAAAAGTAGAGGAAATACTCTCAGGAAGTGAGACAAATAGTGCTTTGTAGAAAGCACATAGAACCAACACATGATTATGCAGATTGAGTTGCAGTTGAGAAAGTGTACCAGGTAGGTACAATGTGATGTGAAAATTTGGTTTCGAAGTACAGGACAGGAAGACTCATGTTTGCAAGTTGAAGCAAGCTCCAAGAACTTGGTATGGAAGAATTGATAGTTTCCTGATGAGCTTGGGCTTTACCAAGAGTAAAGTTGATCCCAACCTTTACTTCAAGATTGAGAATGATGGATCAGTTATATTGTTGTTATATGTGGATGACCTATTCTTGACAGATGAAGAAAAGTTAATCACAAATTGTAAGAAGAAGCTTGTCATTGAATTTGAAATGAAAGACCTGGGCTCAATGCATTTTTTCTTAGGTCTTAAAGTTTGAAAGATCTCAGAGAATATATTCCTTAACCAAGGGAAGTATGCAGTTCAAATACTGAAGAAGTTTGACATGCAAATCCATGGCCACACCCATGGAGAAGAATTTGAATTTCTTGGTTGATGCTTCGTCAGAGTTAGTTGATGCTACTCTATATAGACAAATTATTGGATCATTGATGTATCTAATGAATACCATGCTAGATATATGCTTTGATGTGAACACCTTGATTCAATATCTGGTGGAGCCCAAACGTGATCACCTTGTAGCTACAAAGCATGTGATGAGATACCTTAAAGGTACGTTGGATTATGGTCTTTGTTATACTGGAGATCATGACTTCAGACTGTATGGTTATATTGATTCAGATTGGGCTAGAAGTGCTTCAGACAGAAAGAGTACTTCAGTATGTTGTTTTAGTTTGGGGTCAGCCATGACTTCATGGCAAAGCAGGAAGCAATCCAGTATTTCTCTCAGCACAGCAGAAGTGGAGTACATTATAACATGTTCCATCAGTTGTGAAGCCATATGGCTTTGGAATTTGTTGACAAGTTTGTTCGATCTGGAGATGGAAGCCATTGTGATTCTATGTGATAACCAAATTTTTATAAATATGATGGAGAACCCAGTGCTCCATGATAAGTCGAAGAACGTAGAGATATAATACCACTACATTCGTGACATGGTGTAGAACGGAGTTGTAAAGATCCAATATGTTGGCACAGATGAGCAGGTTGTAGATATGTTGACTAAGCCTTTGTCTCGTGTGAAGTTTGAGTACTTTCAAGACAAGATTGGTGTTGTCTGAAAGGACCTCCCTCGAAAGGGGGAGTGATGTTGATGATATTATAGTATCTTGACCAACAACAGGTAGCTCTGTTAGGATTTTATATCCTAGGGGATTGATCATCCTTGGGAAGATCTCGAAGGTTCAGTAAACATGGTCTGTCAGAGTACCTATGCATGTATATGTGAGTTGTGGTCAGTAGTGGTAGCTCAGTTAGGATTTTATATCCTAGGAAATCTTATGATTCCTGGGCAAATCCCGAAGGTCCGGTAAGGATGGTCTGTCAGAGTACCACATTATAGCTCAGTCAGGATTTTATATCCTAGGGAATCTTATGATTCTTGGGAAGATCTTGAAGGCCTAGTAAGGACACTATGTCAGAGTACCACAAATTTTGTGGATGAACCTACCTCATTTTGTTCCCACATGTTGATGATGATGTTCCAACTTCGTTTTGTTGATGTTGTTTTTCCAAATTCGTGATGTTGATGATGATGTTCCAACATCGTGTTGTCGATGTTGATGTTCCAACTTCATGTTGTTTATGTTGTTATTCCAACTTCGTGTTGATGATGTTAATGTTCCAGCTTCATGTTGTTGTTGATGATGATGTTACTCAAGCTCTGCGTTGTAGATGATGATGATGTTCAATTTCTACTGATGTTGATGATGGGAAAAACTTCCAATGACCTATAGATATGACCGACAATGGTCCCAATGTTAATGACGATGTCCCCTCCTCTTGATGGTGTATTGAGTCTAGTCAGTTGTTATTGATGGTGTAAGTAGAATACCCTTCTTGTTGAGGGGGAGTGTTGAAATATTGTAACTTCAAAGAATATTCTACCCGAGAGAGAGTTGAATAATATTATTATATTATATTTAATTATGCCCTATTGTTCCTTGATAGTTAATTGTAAATTAAGAGGGTAAAGTGACAGGTCATCCCAGACCTAATTAAAGGTTGGCCAGACCACTATTTATAATAGAGTTTAGTTCCTCATTTGGACACACTCACCACACTAGCTCTGCGGCTATGAAGAAGTGCACAAGTCTTGGAGGAATTGCTATTGTAGCTAAGTGTGACGTCAAGGAGGGTTTCTTGGCCTATGTCTTGGTATTTCTTGGTTAAGTGGTGCACTACTCTTCCTAGTGAAGGAGTAGAGGAGGATATTTTGTTTGGTATTTGGTCAATCTGTATTGAGGAAGTTTTTGCTGGGTTTTCTCCCCCGTGAGGGTTTCCTAGGATAATATGTGTGTCTCTATTGTTTATGTGATTTACTTTCTTTCAGTGATCTTATTTATGCAGCTAATGTGTTAAATGATTATAATAATGAAAGAAGAGCAGTAACTGCTAGTTGTATAAGTAAAACTTCAACAACATCAACAACTTTGTTTTGTATACCTTTCTTATACCCGATGACCTGTTGCAAGAATCCCATCCACTGAAAATGACGTGACTATTGAAGCTTGGTTTGCAATTGGAAATACTACAAAGGCTGATGATCTGTATGGATGCTTATTTCTTTTCCCATCAAATAGTGTTTCCATTTCTTCACACTCTAAGCCAAATCATATAAGTCTTTCTCATAAGTAGGATAATTTCTTACTACAATAGTGAAGGTCTCATAATGGTAACAAACCAGTTTCCTCCTTTGTATTAACACTTCTCCCATGGAGTAATCACTTGCATTGGTTTCAATATTGAATGGATGGTGTAAATCTAGAAATGCAATAACTAGATCTATACTAATCATTTCATTCAAAGTCTAGAAGGATTTGTGTCGATTTCCTCCCCATTGAAACACCTTCTTAGTACTTCTCAAAGAATGTAAAGGATATGCAATAAATGAAAATTTAGCAATGAACTTCCTCCAATACTTGACTGCCCCCAGGAAGCTCCTAACTTATGTTACATTATTAGGCTTAGAACACTTCATAACATATTCAACTTTATAGGGATCAATTTTCAATTCACCGCCCCCTAGAATATAGCCCAAGTAAACTAAATATGGTTTCCCAAATTCACATTTTGACATATTTAGGCACAATTTATCCTTTTTCAAAACATCTAAGACTTTCCTAACATGATTTATATGATCTTCCCAATTTTTATTGAAAATCAGTATATCATCTACGTATACTATTAAAAAATCATCTATAAATGGCCTAAATACATCATTCATAACCCACATGAAAGTGGCGGGTGCATTACAAATCTTGAGGGGCATAATGAACCATTCAAAAAGACATTTTATTTTAAAAGTAGTTTTCCAAATATCACCTTCAAAAATCTTTATTTGATGATAACCACTTCTTAAGTCTTAGTGAAATAAGTTTCATTTTTCAATTGATCCAACAAATCATTAATACAAAAAAGGGTAATAGTTCTTCACCGTAATTTTGTTCAATGCCTGGAAATCCACACACATTCTCCATGTACCATCTTTCTTTGGTACTAGCACAATGGGTGATCCGCATGGAGAAGTACTTGATCAAATGACTCCTTTCTTGAGAAACTCCTAAACTTGCTTCTGTATTTCTTCATTCTCAATCACTGATAACATGTACATGCCAATGTTAAGAAGATGTGCATATTGTTGAAATTATATCTCATGTTGTATATCTCTCCTTGGAGGTAATCCTTGTGGTTCCTGAAACACTTCATCATAGTTAGAAATAATCTTAACTAATTCATCTTTATGTTTAGGATCAGACCCTTTGAAAGTTTAGGATTTATTATCATCCTTATATTTTACAATCATGAGTACAAAAAAAATTATTTCATTTACAATCCTTTTCATTTGTCCTATATAAACAAGAGACAATTTAGTCTTCTCATGATGGGATCTTATGATATGCTCAATCATATCCTTTGTAATATGAAACTTGTTCTCCTCCCTATAGAAGATATCTTTCCTATCATATGAATAAGGACTTCCCAAAACAATTCCAAAAATATCAAGTGGTACCACATCTAATTCTACCTCATCAATGAACTTAGAGGTGATTGCAAATTTGAGCTTACATTGTTTAGATACCTGCAACTTATCATCTCCACATACCCATCCTAAAGGATGTGGTTTTGGATGATATTTGGTTTCAAGTCCTAATGTTTTAACAATTTCTTCAGAAATTAGATTAGCTTGTGAACCACTATCAAAGAGTGTATCAATATTTGTATGTTTTTAGATCACTCTAATACGGAATAGCTCACTTATTTTCCTTTCATCATGCATAGTTTTATTTTTTAAAGAATGAGTATTTGAACTAGAACTAGAAGAAGAATATATACCTTGTATGTCCATGGCCATTATCTTGGTTTCGTCACCTGAATCCGATCCAATATCCTATTGAATAGTAATAATGGTCTTCTTATTACCCTTGTTATTCCAAAACTTCTTTGGTTTCAATTTTGGATGGATTTTCCAACACTTGGAATCATCATGTCCTTCCTTTTTTCAATGTGAACATGAAGACTTCTCATTTTCTTTCTTCGCTATGATTGCTTGTTTCATTTTACCCTTTCCTTTGCTTTTTCCTGCAACTGGTTGAACTGATTTCTTTGAGAAGTTTTCCTAGACATTATTTCCCCTTGACTCAATGAGTGGCTTGGACACAAACTTCATCAAGATTAATTGGGTTAAACATAAGAATAGTATGTCTCAACTAATTATGCAACCCCTAATATACTTCAAAAGAGTTTCTTGTGTATAGAGAGGAATGACCAACATTAATGCTCTCTTTCTAAACACTTGAGTATAGTTTTGCACATTATGTCCTATGTTTTGCCTTAGATTCTGCCAATACATTATTGTCTATTGCATATACCCTAAAGGATAAAATTGCTTCTTTACTACAGATGTGAATTCATTCCAAGAAGATATCATTTTTCCTTTCTTAAGAAGATCTTCTTGAGTCTTACTCTCTTACCAAATCAATGTTGTGCCTCCCAGTCAGAGAGTAGATAGCTAGACTTTTGCTTCTTCATCTACAATTCTATGAACCCTACAATATACTTCAACTTGCTCGATCCAATTATCAATTTATATGCATTAAGCTCTCCATTATACATTGGAAAATCAAAATTCACGTCTAATTTCAACAAAGGAAAATTAGAATCGGCTTTCTCTAGTATTTTTGTTTATGGAATTGAAGAGGAACTTGAACTTGAAGGAGAGGTTGGACATGGAGGAGTTTGAGGAGGATCATCACCACCTCCTTCTCCTTTACCTTGACTTGGGCCTTCTCTGTTCTTCCTTCATTCCCAATATAATTCTTCCACCATGGTTTTGATGTTGATAAAATCTTGCCAAAACATTCTTTCATATTCAAAGAGGGTTTCTTCCCTTTCAAGTTCCATTGCTTGTCATTTTAATTCACATATCATACTAATATTAGGAGTGTACCCTTCAAGTGATCTTTCTCCATGCTTGAGCTTATACCTAGTTAGCATTCAATACCAATGCTTATGCAAATCCAAATCAATCTAATCAAAAGCTATGATACAAAACTTGATCCAAGATTAGTGCTAAACTACTTCACACTAATTTGAATTCTTATACAAAGCTTCTCAATTTTCTTGTAATTTCATTAAAAATTGGCTTAAATAAATTAAAATCAACAATTTAAAGAATTGAAATTGAGAATAGAACAGAAATAATCATAGACGATATTCAAGAAATTGATAACCAAGTTCACCCCACCTGGGCTACGTGTCCAGGTCCACTTCAAAAGATGAACCAATCCATTAAATATGATGCAAGGTAATCCATTACATCTGTTTACATCAAAGAATGGTCTTTAATCAACAAAAGAGTCACTAGTGTTCTCTAGCAAGATAATAGCACAAGCCTCCCAAACTTCAATGGCTTCTTCCCACAACAATGAACACAAAGTTGCCTATTTTTCCATTTAAGGGTATTATTCCCTCCTTTTAAATACAATTTCCTTCAATTTCTAATATTTGTAAACCCTGTGGGCTAGTGGTTAAGGCACTCCCCTTTTACACAGGAAATCGAGGTTCAAATCCCCCTCAATCCACCCTTTACATTTTTGTAGGGATATTTTATCCCACATTCAGATCACATAACAAATTCATATTCTTTATAACATATTGTGGATTACAACAAAGGCATATGATAGTGCATATTCCATTGTTGGGTTGGCATGTATAATAATATTAGGTGGCAGGTATAGAAATGTTAGGTAGCATGTATTTTATAGTTATTTTTCAATCCCTTCGTAATAATGATCCCATGTTGTTTGGGATTGTGAATCACATAGGATTTTTTAAATGTAACCTCCACACATAATACTCGAATGTGAAGTGTTAGTGTCACGTTGAAGCCAGGATTCCAAAATTTTGGAGATTACCATACATGTACCTTGGTTCAAAGACCAAACCAAGCCTGCCACGTGTTGCTTTCCAATTGGTCCATGTGTCAAAATTTTGTATAGGTCCAGTCATCAGGGTGACATCATCATTGCAACTTGTTAGGTAGCTAGAGAGGTAGTGGGGGACACAGAGGGCCCATAGTTATAATAGTAGAGGCCATTAAATGTAAGGTGGACTAGGTCCACTATAGTATTAAGTAAGGCCCACTATGGTTGTTAGATATAATAAATGTAAGAGGACTTCTTAAAAGGTTCTACTTCTAGAAGGTTCTTCCTCTAGAATGTTCTTAGGTGGTTGGTAGAATATAAATGGGTTCAAGAAATGTAAAGAGATATGAAGAGAATTTTTGTATTTGGAGTGGTAGCTCAATAGGAGGAATCCCCCTCGAAGAGGCAAGTGAACATGAGAGGATTCCGTCCATAATAGGATCCATTGTATGGCGTTTCCATACCTCAAAGGTTTTCTTATAATAAAAGTGTGATTTATTCTATATTGCTCTGTGGATATATTGTTTATTTAGTGTTTGTGGTGACTATATTTGTATATATAATAAAGTACTTAACAAGTGGTATCATAGTACTTTCCTTGACAAGAAGTGTGGGCAAATGTTTTTTATTTTTGTAGATTTTTTCGGAGAAGAAAAAGAGGGACGCGACATTCAGGACTATTTATGTATATTTATGCGCAAAATTTGCAGAAACGGGTTGGATATATGATTTCCTCTTAGGAAAAAAAACCCAATTTTAAAATAAATAAAAAATCATTTGAAACAGAGTCCAGGAAGTCAAGATATCGACATTTTAAAATCTACAATTTTTCAATGTTTTTTCCATGGACAGAGGTGTGATTTATTTTATTTCTGTAGCACCTAGAGGCCGAAT
Organism: Picea engelmannii; assembly: GCA_009831015.1. NCBI lineage: Eukaryota > Viridiplantae > Streptophyta > Pinopsida > Pinales > Pinaceae > Picea > Picea engelmannii. The sequence continues at coordinate 524,280 of ML786930.1, read as the reverse complement.
TTGTTAAAATAAATTACATATATGAGTTCCTCTCACAATTTAACCCAATTTAAAATAAAAATTGTCCAAATCGGAGCTCTGGAAGTGAAGATATCATTGATTCAAAATCAACCATTTTTGGGGGTTTTCGTGGCGATGACGGAACTGTAGAACTCATAATTTTTCACATAGTGCTCAGATTGCTACTAGATCAGTGCCATTGGATAGATAATTTTAAGATATTTCTTTTGGTCTATTATATGTGGTACTTCAAATGGATATTCTACTTCTCAAGGAAATTAGATGGAAGATTGAAACCCTTAAGCACCATCTCCAAGAGGGTCTACAAGATGTCAGGGACAGGTGTCACAATGTTCAAAGGTCCTTAGCTAGCATACATGATAGATCTTATGGAGGACATTAGGGATGCATCTACTCAAGAAGTATATGTTTGGTATTATTTTGAGGCTGATTGTAATTATTGGTATATGGATAGTTGTCATTTATGAGATAACAACCACTTTCATATTTTATTTGATGACTCTACTCAACCTTTTGTAGAGAACATCAATGTGACAAATCATGAGCTAGTTGTGATTACTAGTGTCCATCCTAAATATTTTCCAGGTCCTAACAAGTTTTCAACTAGGTTTGTCTTTGACCTAAAGTTGGCTCTAAGTTTCAACTGTCAAACAAGGGTTTGTTGTTGTTTTATAATAGCGAATTGTTCAGTAACTTCTTTGTTGTTCTGTAACGATTACATAGGCCAAATGGGTGCTCTAGCATGTATTTTTGTCACAAGATGTTAGCACATTCATACCATAAGCTATATAACACACCTAGAGATATTTTAGCGATGAAATAATTATGTTCTAAACTCTATCATACATGAAAATGAACACAGGTATTTTTTGTCAACATGACCTTGGATAAAACCCCCCCGGGAAAAACCAGTTTGGAATGGAAGTATATATAAGTGGTGTCTAAAGCATGAGATAAAATAACAAATACAATATGATGGAACTTGTATACAAGGAAAGATCCTTTCGATCTATGCCAAAGGATCCAAGGAGATATGCACTCAAGATTAGTGTGCCCTCTCCTCTTGTTGCCCCTTGCACCTCTCCACTGAGATACTCATATCTTTGTTCCTCCAACTATAGATTCTTCCTAATAGTGATTCACCCTCCTCCTCAAGTGTTCCCTCCTCTTAGAAAGTGTGACCACCATCAAATAATAGGGACCCAAGCTCCCAAAGCTCCTACATGCAAGGATGCTCCAAAGCTTCCCTCTTCCAATGTCTCCATTCTCAAGCTCATGATCTTCCTCCTTCTCCTCAAGTGAACATAAGAGTGAATGAATGAGCCTCCTTTTTCCTTTGTTCCCTCCTCAAGGATGCATGAAGAAACCTAATAAATTGGTGGATGAGATCATCTCATCTCATCCTAGGTCAATGGTTGAGATCATCTCAAGTCAATCTCAACTCAAAACCCACTTTACTTAAGTTTCCAAATTTCACTTTTGACTTAAATCTCCTAAGTCAAAGTGAAATTAGACATAAAGTACATAGTACATGGTACAAAGTACTTCCCAAGTGTGTTTCAAATATCACAAACACAAGGGGGCCACTTTCCAAGGTACCCAAATCTCAACACTCCCTCTTATCGAGGGAAGTGCCCTTCACCCCCAATCTCATCCCTGCAGTGGACATGGTTGCCTACAGGAAAATACTCGGTGAGTATGGTTTTACCATTATCAATGAAAGTAGTCTCTGACACATATCTACTCAATATCTGTGATCTATAGATGGACGTGTCTCTCCACCTAACCAAGATCACCTAGATCTTAGTATCAAACCAAGGATCTCCACCTTGGTCTCCCACCAAGGATTTCTACCTCCTAGAATCTCACCAACGGTAACTACTCTTGGCATCTCACCAAGAGTCAATCTCTTGGAATCTCACCAAGAGTTTCCCCCTCTTGGTATATCACCAAGAGCACCTGGACCTCGGCATCTCACCAATATCCTCAACTTGGCCTCTCACCAAGTATCTTCCACCTAAACTGGATCCAAAAACTGAACTTCTTGTCTCCATAGCCAAGTGATTCTTAAGATTTTGTGGTGCCCTACCACTCCTCCTTGTCAATATATGATGCTTTGAAGCTCCTGCACCAACCCTTTGTGTTGGAAAATATGAAATTGAAGTTGTCTCGAGTAGACCAGTCACCCTTGATGATGGTGTCCAAGGAAACTGAGTCTGAGCTCCCTCAGAATCACTACTATGAGTTAGTAGTTCCTCCTCAAATTTGTCTCATCATCTAATGTCAGATGGTGTAACAACATAAAAATTAGTCGTGAATGCACACTCTCTCGCAAACAGTTCATCAAACTCAAGCTCCTCTATTGTCGTTGCTGAAACATCTTGAAGCTTCTTCTTCTTCTTGGGACATTGTCCTGCATAGCGACTCATATCCCTATAAGCAAAGCATCTCACTGTGCTCATGTCTCTCTTTTTCCAATTGCTTCTCTTTCCTTCCTATGGTGGGGCCCCAAACTTAGGACCCTTCTGACCTCCCTGGTCGGTCTTCTTATTTCCCTTTGTCCAAAGAGAAATATCATCATCACCCTGCACTGTATGTTGTTGTTGAGAAGCCTCTGATATAAGTCTAGTCTCTTCTTGAACGAAATCATCCCACAATATCTCCCAAGTGGGCATGATCTCCCTCGCAACAATTCCATGAACAAATGGACCCCATGGTTTGGAAAAGTTTTCTAAGGCTGTCCTCACCATAAAATCTGGGTCCACTACCTCTCCAACGGCTCTAAGATCATCTCTGATCTGGGTGTATTGGCCAAGGAAAGAAGTGATTGACTCACTCTTGAGCATGTGAATGCCCCTGAGTTGATCATACAAAACCATCTTTCGGTTCTGGTTAGATATCTCATAAAGTTTGCATAGAGATGCACACATCTCAAATGCATAAGCTTTCCTAGTCAAGTGGGGAATGATGTGATCCCACACTGCATCACATATCATCCTCTTTTCCTTATTATTCATCTTCCTAAAATATGCTAACAATACGGGAGCAGTAGGAGGGAGAACAAGAACAATTGTCTGAACTATGTCCCATAGTTCGAGGTACTCCAAGACAAAGACAATCATGGCCTCCAAGGTGACCAGTTTCTAGCTCCATATAGCCTATCCTCCACACGCATCTAAGATGCTAACATCACTGCCCAATGCACTCAAACTAATGATTCAACTACAAAAGAGCGTTGCCTCACTCCTGTCAACATGGGTGTGAAAAGAGGAAAATGAACACCGACTTCACTCCTAGCAATATAGGTGTGAAAAGAGGTCGTGAAAAATCAACCTCACTCCTACCACGTAGGTGTGAAAAGAGACTGATGAAAATTTCCACAAGCTTCTCTACAACCCTCCACAAAATTCTGCCAACAAGTTGCCACTAAACTCAATCAATGGTTGTCCACAAAATATGCCCAAAAAGTGTCTAAAATAGTCCAACAAGATGTTGTCCAAAACTCAACAAAAATCAGCCACCAAGCTTTGATACCATGAAGATTTTTCAGGTCCTAACAAGCTGCTAACTAGCTCTGTCTTTGACCTCAAGTTGGCTCTAAGTTTCAACTATCAAACAAGGGTTTTTTGTTGTTTTATAACAACAAATTGTTCAGTAACTTCTTTGTTTTTCCGTTATGGTTACATAGGCCAAATGGGTGCTCTAGCATGTATTTTTGTTACAAGATGTTAGCACATGCATACCATAAGCTATATAACACACCTAGAGATATTTTAGAGATGAAATAATGTTTTTCTGGACTCTAGCATACATGAAAATGAACACAGGTGTTTTTGGTCAACATGACCCTGGATAACCACCCCCCCCCCATCCCCGGGGAAAACCAGTTTGGAATGGAAGTATATATAAGTGGTGTCTAAAGCATATGATACAATAACAAATGCAATATTATGGAACCTATATACAAAGCAATCTCCTCTCGAGCTATGCCAAAAGATCTAAGGAGATATTCACCCAAGCTTAGTGCGCCCTCTCCTCTTGTTTCCAAATCTGATTAAGTGAAATGCCCTTGACCTAGGATGCTCTGAAGAAGAAACCCTTGCAAAAAAATGTGCTCTGGTATGCTACCTCTCCACTGAGACACTCAGATCTGTCTTCCTCCAACTGTATATTCTCCCTTCTAATGATGAGCCCTCCTCCTCAAGTGCACCCTCCTCTCAGCAAATGTGACCACCATCAAATAATAGAAACCCAAGCTCACAAAGCTCCTCCATGCAAGGAATCGCCCAATATTCCCTCTTACAATGCCTCCATTCTCGAGCTCATGCTCTTCCTCCTTCTCCTCAAGTGAACATAAGAGTTAATGAATGAGCCTCCTTTTCCCTTTGTGCCCTCCTAAAGGATGCATGAAGAAACCTAATAAATGGGTGGATTAGATCATCTCATCTCATCCTAATTCAATGGTTGAGATCATCTCAAGTAAATATCAACTAAAAACCCACTTTACTTAAGGTTCCATAGTTTCACTTGATGTCCCTTAATTCACCCACAAAGTCAATTAATTGTCATTTGAGACTAAAATGACTAAATTTCACTTTTGACTTAAATCTCCTAATTCAAAGTGAAATTAGACATAAAGTACATAGTACATGGTACAAAGTACTTCCCACATTTTTTTAGAATATCACAAACACAAGGGGACCACTTTCCAAGGTACCCAAAACTCAACACATCCTGCATATTATGTAGTGGTATTATTCCTTCCAGATTCAGTTACAACCCTTTCACACTATGTGGATGGATCTTATTATTTGGATCCACATGACACGTGTCGGTCTTTGGAACATCATTTTCAGTTGGTTATTAGGTTCTGATATCTTTCATGTGGAGTTCACATGAGCACTTAGACAAGGGACCTTGGTTTACAATGGCGGTTGGACTACTTCAACATGGTGGCTTTCATTTCTACATGGGACCCTGGTTCTATAGTCTACTTCAGCACTATGGTCCATACTTATCCATGGCACCCTGGTATATGGTTGTACACCCTCATAACAAGAGTTGAGAACAATGTTTTTATAAGGGGGATGAAATGTTAGGTAGCTAGAGAAGTAGTAGGGGGCCTGGAGGGCCCATAGTTATAATGATAGAGGTCATTCAATGTAAGGTGGACTAGGTCCACTATGGTATTAAATAAGTCCCACTATGGTTGTTAGATATAATAAATGTAAGAGGACTTCTTAGAAGGTCCTACTTCTAGAAGGTTCTTAAATGGTTGGTAGAACTATATAAAGGGGTTCAAGCAATGTAATGAGACATGAAGAGAAGTTTTTTATTTGGAGAGGTATCTCAATAGGAGGAAGCCCCCTCGAAGAGGCAAGTGAACAGGAGAGGATCCCTTCCATAATAGGATCCATTGTATGGTGTTTCCCTACCTCAACGGTTTTCTTATAATAAAAGTGTGGTTTCTTTTATATTGATTTGTGGATCTGTTGTGTATTTAGTGTTTGTGGTGATTATATTTGTAGATCTAATCAGGTACTTAACATAACTTGTTTACATTTTTTTACATGTTTATCTTTAACTTCAACAAGCCATATATTTTGCTTACAGTATTCATTTGATCCCATTCAAATTGCACTAGAAATATCTTGATGAGCTCTTCGATGTGAGGATGTTTTCGGTAGAATTTGAGACCATCTGATTGGATCATTTGTGGGGAGCCTCTTGGATCACCTAAACACTAGAAATGGTAGCAATGGAATAATAAATCTCACTAGGGTTATATTTCTTGGAAACAATTTGTCTCAAACCTTTATGCATGCTTTGAAATAGACACTCATTATTTTGGATGACTGGCCAAGATTAAACAATATAGCATGGTCAAATATTTCACCTACGCTTTTAAGCATCTGGCCATCTGCACCCATGGCATGTCTGATACTTTTTTCAAGGAATTATTCATCAATGGTCTGAAATAAGAGATATCTACATAAGTCTTAATCGCTCATCCTACTACTTGGTTGGAAGCCTCTCAAAGAGCAAGGGAAGCCCAATAGGTGGTAAATTCCCAAATAAAAAAATCCCCATTTATACCTCGTTCACATCCTGTTGTTCCCCCCCCCCCACACACCAATCCCTTTCCACCTCTCAATATCCACAAGTTGACCCAAGCCAAAATTATGAAATGTCAACTTAAATGTCTGGGCTACAACTATGATGAGAAATATTTCAGTGGGAATAAATGTAAGGAGAAAAAACTCTTTATGGCCATTTCAAAGGACATTTCTGATGAGGAGTTTGAATTTTTACCCGTGAAATCTCTTCATCCATCCATTGAATGCATTCCCCCATCTGATCGATAGGATATTGAACCACAAATCACCCTGCATACCTTGACTGGTATTTCTTCTCCCCAAATCCTCAAACTGATTGGCTATATCAAATATCACAAAATTGTTGTCTTAATTGATAGTGATAGCACCCATAACTTTATTCATCAACGAATAGCCCAAAAAACCCACTACTACATCGACGCTATCAACAAATTCATAATCATAATTGCTAATGGGGGTTATATGAAATGTAGTAGTCATTGTGAAAAAGTGTGGCTTCAAATGGGTGATTATTCCTTGAAAACCCACATGTTTTCTATTGAAATGGGTGGTTGTGACATTGCCTTGGGTATTGAATAGTTATGGATATTAATCCACATCACCATGTATTTTCATGAATTATACACGAGTTTCCATCATGACGAGCATAGATATAGTTTTAAAATAATTACAGTCAAATCTCTAGAGTTCATCAACTCCCTCCATATGAAAATCTTACTAAAAATGGGTGTTTAGGTGTCATGGCTCAATTCCATGTCATTCAAAACTTTGAGACACCTTCTCAACCCATTCATCCTAAGATGCATTTAGTCTTGGCCAAACACCAATCTGTCTTTAATTCTCCCCAAGGACTAACACCCTCCTGAGGTGAGCATGAACATTCTATTTCATTCATACTAGGTATCCTCCTACCAAATGTATTCCCATATTGCCATCCATTTTCCCAAAAAACTGAAATAGAAAATATAGTTTAGGATTTTATAACCGTTCGTGTCATCTACCCTAGTACCATCCGTAGTTCGTCACCATTCATTATGGTCCTCAAGAAAGGAGTCACTTGCGCATGTGTCCTAAATTTTGAAATATGAACAATCTGACTATCAAAGATAAATTTTCCATTCCAATCATTGATGACATTTTGGATGAACTCAAGGATTCTCAATTCTTCACCAAAATCGATCTCCACTCAGGCTATCACCAAATACACATGAAAGAAGTGGATATTCCTAAAACTAAGTTTTGCACTCATTAAGACCATTATGAGTTCTTAGTGATTCCCTTTGGCCTTCGCAATGAACCTTCCACCTTCCAAAGTCTCATAAACAAAATATTAAAACCGTTCCTATGTCATTTTATCCTCGTATTTTTTTATGACATCTTGATCTATAGTGAAACTTAGCAAGCCGATGTCACCCATGTGGATCAAGTCTTACAACTACTTTTTGATCATCAACTCTTTCTTAAGCAGTCCAAATATGACTTAGGTGTCTATGAAGTGGAATATTTGGGCCATATTGTTAATCATGATGATGTGCATGTAGATCCAAAGAAAATTGAAGCGGTGAAGGATTGGCCTCACCCCAAAAATCTTAAAAGTTTTAGAAGTTTTCTTGGTCTCACTAGTTATTGTAGAAAATTCACAAGGAACTATGGTGAGATTACATCACCCCTAACAACCTTGCTCAAAAAAATTATTTTAGTAGGAATGATGTTGTAAAACAATCCTTTCAGGAATTGAAAAATGTTGTGTGTACAACACCAATACTCATTATGCTTGACTTCAATAAAACCTTTGTCTTGAAATATGACACCTCTAGTAGAGGCATTGAAGTAGTACTCATGCAAGATGGATGATCATTGGATTTTACCATCAAACAACTCTATGAGAGGCACTTGGGAAAATCAACTTATGAAAAGAAGAGGATGGTTATATTGCATGTTGTGGATATATGGAACCCATACCTACTTAGACAACATTTCTATATTAAAATCGATCATCGCATCCCGAAATACTTCCTGGAGCAAAATATTTCTTTGCCCAAGCAATAAAAATGGGTCACAAAAATGTTGGAATATGACTATGATATAATTTATAAGAAGGGAAAGGACAATGTGGTATCAAATTCTCTCTTTCGGAAGTATGAAGAGGAAGGATCCCTCTTTTCACTATCAATCATAGTAGCAGACTAGTGTAATGATGTCCACAAAGAATGGTTAACAAATCCCAATATCGCTAGCCTAATCCAACAACTTCAAATGGAACCCCATGCATATCACAACTACACTTGAAAAAATGAAGATCTTCGTTATAAAGGATGTCTTTATTTGAACAAGCAATCAACATCCAAATCATGGGTGTTATCTAAACTACATTCCTATCCCATAGCAGGTCATTTTGGGTTTCATAAAACATATGAAATGATCAAACATTCAATTTTATAGGAACGAATTAAGAATAACATCTGCACCTTTTTGGCAGAGAGTAACATTTTCCAATGACACAAGGGAGAGATAGTGAAACCTCGATGCAAACTACAACCTTTACCCATTGTTCCATCTATATGGACTAATATTTCTATGGAATTCATTGTGGGGTTACCAAAATCTGGCAATAAATTTATAATCATGGTTTTGGTTGATTGTCTTCCCAAGTATGTTGATTTTTATGCTCTCCAACACCCCTTTTGAAGGCCTCTTTGGTTTCTCGAGTATTCATGGATAATATATTTAAAATCCATGGTATGCCTCACTCGATTGTGATGGATTGTGACCCCACCTTCACTAGCAATTTCTAACAAGAGATGTTTCGGCTCCAAGGAACTCAACTAAACCTTAGCACCATATATCACCTCAATATTGATGGTCAAACTGAATTTTTCAACAAGTACTTGGAAGCGTATTTTAGGTGTGTTATCAGACATATCAGTAAGTGCGGACACAAATAGATCTCCCTAGTTTCACCCCGAAACTAGAACAAAACAAGACAGAATATAAAACTTTCCCTAAGTTTTAATTATCAAGCATACTAACTAAAAAGAGATAAACAAAGTACATTTTAAATGTCATTTGTCCTCGCTAGTGTCATCCTCGCTCCATTCCAAGTCTTATGGGATGCTGAACCTGTAAAAATACATAAGCCAATGAAGTGAAAGAAACAACGTATACTCAACAAAACCTATGTATGTGATCAAGGAGTCATACAATAAAATAAGAACAATTTTATGGGAAATAAATATATCACTGTATTAAAGATATGAAAAGGAGAATACAACCAATTCCTTGATGTTGTAAGGTCCCTTAAAACAATTCCTTGCTTCCCACACACTTCTGCTCCAATAATTCTGAGATCAACAATCTATCTTGACAAAGAAAATCTCAAAGCCAACATACAAGCTCCAAAAACTCCAAGCTACAAAACTCAAGATCACATCAAAAGCTAGCCAACTCAATCCAATCTCCCAGCTAACTTTCAAGCTCTAGCCCACTAATTGTTCCCATGATAACTCCTCTCCTTTTATAGGCTAAAAAGTATAGGGTGAGGAGGTTAGGATGATCCCATAAGATCAGGGATGCGACTCAGATCCAAACCGATCGGAGGCCACCTCACCCTTGAAGCTTCTCTTCTAGAACTTTCGAGAAATTCCTCTTTTTCCTTCGTACGAAAATCGTCGCACCCTTAACACTGATAAAACTATGATGACTTCTCAGGCCACTATGGTGAAACCTGTGGCGATCCCATATCATTGCACCCTTAACACTAAGCAAGGTGAAACTATCCCTTTTTATAAGTTTTTTGACAAAGGAAAAGTATAATTTCATCTCTCTAGGAAAAAGTATCTTCATTCTTCTTCAAGGATTAAGGCCATTGATCATTTTAAAGACAAAGGATAGGTTTACATCATTGACGATCATAGGGGTGATGAAAATAATGTGTAACAGTGAGCCCCCCAAAGTATGAAGTTAGAACAGAGTGATAGCTGAAATACTTTGTCGAGTGTGTGTAGGGAACAAGGAACACATCAGTCAGAAACCTGCCAACAAACAAGGAAATACAGTACAATAATATGCAATCAATGAGGTAGGCATTCCCATACTTAGAATACAAATGAATCAAAGCATAAATGTCAACATGCGAAGATCCATGTCATGCAAGACAGGTCATGGACACCAATTATACACTATGGATCCATGCCAATATGACTCAAATTTGAACATAGCCACCAAAAACACACTGTGGATCTATGTGTTAAAGGATCAAATTTGAACATAGCCATGATACATACACTATGGATCTATGCAACAATACAATATCAATATACTCCAACGCCACCTGAATCTATCAGAAAAGATCCAAGGTCTTCATCTCCACCAGTCTATAGTACGAATCTAACCATGCGAATACATGTGTTGAAGTCGAACATGGTAGAAACCACTCTATTACTGGTCATTAGTGAATACCATTAACAAGTGTGAGGGAAATCACCATTAATGTCAATGACTCCCAAGGTACTCTAGTACAATCCAACGAATGTGAATTAATGAGTTGAAGTCGAACACTCGGCGGACTCTCCCGATTAGGGGTCAATAGTGAAAACCCATTGTCGAAAGTGAGGAAATCTGTCATTGAGGCATGCAAGTTACAAGGTATGAATTAGTTTCTACGTATAATTCTTGGATAATAAGTTGAAGTCAACAGGGAAAGACTCGTCACAAGAGGGCCTTAATGCATCCCCCATCAATGACACAAAACAGGTAAAAAGATTTGAAGTAGATCAAAGTAACAAGTGATTCAGGATTGACTCAGGGATGGCAGACGCAATAGAAAGATTAAGGACTGCAGAAATGGCCGACGCAATAGAAGGCTTTCCGGGTTGAACTTTTCTTTGAACATATTGACGACACGACAACTATCTTGGAAACACTGACTCAACAACAGGGATCACAGACCAATTTGTAATCTTATAAAGTATGATCAAGAGACAAGCAGATTTTCCAACCTAGACACAAAGCGAGTGAAAAGGTGTCATGTTCAAAAGAGACTCTTCCATAGAATACAGGTTTAGATACATTTCTTTCCCATTTTTTCCCCCACCATTTTTGGAGAGTACCTTTTTATTTCTACACAATCTTGAGGAGGATAACATATGCTTGAAATGTAAGCTCATCCTTCATATGAGTCCCTTGGAGTATGTTTAATGAACCCTAGGAAGGAGTGGTTCGGTCCCATATGGTTCTTTCGATGTTTGTTTAATGAGTCCAAAGAAAGAAAACTCGTGGGTTTTTCAATTCTGGAGAGTCTGAAAACACTTAAAGAGAACTCTATCAATATCCTTTTTCGTAAAGTATTTTGATGAGATAGAAAAAGAGATAATTTGTCGCTTAACAGACATTTTCTTCAAATACTTTAATGAGCGTGAAAAGAACAATATTGCTCGGCAATATTTTCATGTTTAGGGATTTTGAAAAGAGCTTAAAGGGAACTCCAGGGGGTTCCTTTTTCGTATAACCTTTACAAGTCTGAAAAAGTGATAAAAGTATACTCGGTTACATTCTCATTGATTTACGAGCATGAAAAAGAACAAAGACTGATCTAGGGATTGTTTTCATTTTTACACAAGATTAAAAACAAAATGAAACTATGCTCGGGATAGATTTTATTTTTAAACAAGATTAAAACTAAATAAAACTATGCTTGGTCCTAGTTTCATTTTTACACAAGCTTGAACCAGAGGAAACTATGCTTGAGGTAGGTGGTTTCATTTTTACACAAGCTTGAACCAGAGAAAACTATGCTTGAGACTTCCCAACGCATAAACCATGGATGGTTGGTACTTGGCCCCCAACTAAAGAAGCTAGCGATTTAACTTCAGCATGGAGTCCAGAGGCTGGAAGAATTTCCCCCCAAGCTTTGTCCCATCCAACAACACAGGTGGATGAAATGAAGCTTCAAATACTAGATGAAGGACTTGACTCAAACAGAGAGGGGGAAAAATCTATTTCATTTTTTAACGAGCTTGACACAGGAAAATAACTATGCTCGAGAATCCATCTTCAATCCCCATACCTTTGTTTCAATTTTTAACGATATTGACACAGAAACATAACTATGCTTGTAAGATTTGTTTCATTTTCTAACAAGGTTGCTACAGAGACGCAAAAACTATCCTCACAGTCTCTATTTCATTTTTTAATGAGGTTTCCACAGAGACGCAAAACTATCCTCACAACTAGTTTCATTTTTAAACGAGCTTGAAATTAGAAAACCATGTTCAACATACTCTTCTTGATCATGGCTTCCAAGAAGACAATGCTCCAAAAGGACACCATGTCAAGGGACAAAACTCGGTCATGGATTCCAAGAGATCTTCATTTGACGAAAGAAACACACTCTGGAAGGAACACATGTCGAGGGCCACGACAGGGGTAAGGAGATCAGGCTCTAAAATCCCTATCGAAGAGATCACCATGTCAACTACCGGATCTAAGTCATAAGAGACGGAGCTTATAGCGAGAGGCTCATCTTCATCGGTAGGTGAAGGCATGTGGGACAACGCCACATAATTGACCTGTGGCGGGGGCAATACCGTCTGCATATATGAACCATTTAGGGAGGTCATTGATTCAGGACCAATGAATGAAAGTTGATCAATAGTCACAATTCTTCCATTGTGAGGGAAAGATATCACACGAAAAAGAGTGGAAACAATAGCTTTCATGGCATAGACATAATCTCGCCCAAGGAGTAAATCAAAATCCAAGGGGTCTTGGACTACCATGAAGTCAATAATGATAGTTGTCCCTCCCAAAGTTACGGGAAACTGAGGAAGGATCTCTAAAGGTTGATTGGTTCTTACGTTAAAAGCTAACAGACTTTGCGTAACCGACACAAGCTGAGGATAACCCAAAGCTTTCCAAGCAATAGAGGACAAAATGTTAACAGACACACCTTCGTCTATCAGCGTCTGAGGAATGTCTTGACCATAAACTTGTACTATAATATTGAAAGGAATGTGAGAGGGAAGATGAGGTCCAGTTAGTGCACCCTAATAAGAAAGGATGACCTCATTACTTGGAGGGGGTTCCGCGAGAGAAGGAGGAATTCCCCCTAGCACAATAGATTTTGTATCAACGAGAAAAATGTAGGTAGTATCATATTTACTCTCTAGTGGGAGAGTAGGATTGACCAATAATGACATCAAATTGACCACTTGGGTTTTATTATCCAAGGGGAGAAGGGGGTCTATAGGTGGAAATGGATCGACTTCTAGGGTTGCACTCTCTAATGGAAGAGTGGGATTGACCAAGGATGAAATCGGATCAACCACTTTATCAACTGGTTCAATGAAGGACGTGACCAGATTGACTACCTGATCAAACAAACTGACCGACAAAGGGACCGGATTGATCATTCCATCAACTATAGGTGGGTTGAGAATAAGGTTGTGATAAGCAGTTGAAAGTTGAGGTTGGGAAACATACATGTCTTCTAGTAATTTTGAGGCTTCGTCCATATGAGGGAAAAGGTGAGTTTGATGACTCCCTCTGCATAACATACATGGGAACTTGAATCTACTTGTCTTCTTCCCAATGGTATCTTAAGTACTAGTTGATGGAAGATCAACATGTTGTTTATAGGCTGGCGACAGAGGCTGCGAGGGTGTGTAGACCATGCTTCTATAACCTTGGATAGACCAGGGAAATATTTAAGAATATGGCTACCCTTACAAAGCTTGCAAGGGTACTTGGGCTTACAGGTCATTTGGGTGATCTTGGCATCATCAACACTCCCAGCACAATTAATAGTAACTGGTTTCTTTCCAACATGTCTGGAAGTGGTTGGAAGTCTAGACCCTTGATTATTTTTCTTTTTCTTAAGCTTCCTTTTCTTCTTCTTCGTATTCACCAGGTTACTAGCCTTGGAGCTTTCACTCAGCAAAGAAGATGAAACAAAAGAGGACCTTACAAGTGAAGAAGGCGAAGAAGATCTTACTGGTGAAGAAGGTGAAGGATCAACATAAGGTTGATGTTCTTGGGGAGAAGTGCTTACAACCGAAGCACTAGATGCATTCAGGATTACCTGAGTGGAAAACAACCATACTAGTAATCCAATTGTGAGACCTGGAAGGCTCAAAGTAGCGATGTAAGGAGGACCAACATTTTCGTAAAAGGGAAAAACAAAAGTTTCCACTGGAAAAGGGGTTCCTTCATTGTTCGTTCTAGGAAATGACGCCATTAAACATAGATCCAACCTAGAGTTTGCTAGGGAAAACAAACAACACACGCTGAAAATCTAGGAAGAAAACAAGCAAACAAAACCTTCTTACAATGAATGCACTAATTGGTGATGAAATCCAACATCGCAAGATCAATGTAAGAAGGGGAGGAGATATATCAGATGGAAAAGTTACGTTGATGAATTGCTTAACAGACTTACACCCTATTGAAAGCTCCCACACATAATTATGGGTATACCCTCCAAGGATCCCGAGTGATTTTGGCCAACGTCGATTCCAGGTACCATGAAGACTTGCCCCTTCACAGTCACCTTATGTAAAGACCCTAAAGATATAGGCCACTAAAGTTACCAATTACGAAAATGATTCATGGGGAAATAGTCGACAATCCTATCCACACACAAAGGCAGGATATCTAAGCCCGAAATCAACTTGAGAAGGTCCCCACGGGATTTTCTTCTCAAGTGACCCCCAATAATACGCGCAATCTCTACACCAAGACCAAAAAGCAGGGTGAGTAACTCTGTTGGCCCTAATGCGACCTCGTGATTGACCCTTTTGTTAGAAGGTCTTCCCAGGACAAAATATAGCAAGTGGATTTAAACTCTCACTATCACAAGATACTATGTTTTTTTGTAGACTTGGAAAGTTATGTTTCACACCTATTACAAAGCTCTACAACTAATCTAATGTAGGTTTGCTACCAGAAAATACAAAAATGTCTAATTATTTTTTATAAGTTCTTTATTTTAAGGTTGTTGTTTACTCAAGAGGAAAATGGTGTGGACTAGATGATGTTTTGACCAACTCTAAACAATGCAAAGAAATGAGAATGAAAATATTTCACTTTGATGAGAGATATATTATGAGAATGAAAAGATGTTTATGATTCATAGATGCACAATGTCCCAAAATTTATTCAACTCATCAATATCAAGATCTTCAAGAAATGAGCCAAAGATATTGTACACCAATACACGATTCCTGGCCCCCGGGGCCATGAGGGGGAAATTGTTTTAAGAATTCAAGACCAAAAATGCCAAAAACCATGCAATTTCACTACTTCAAATGCAAGGATGCCCCCAATATAATATAAAGAAAGAAATCAAATTTTTTTGTTTTCAAAGATAGATAAAAGCAATAGGAAATCTCTATAAAACAAAGAAACCCAAACAATTTTTTTATTTTAACACGAACTATTCAATAAAAGAAAAAGAAGTTCTTTCACCAAACAATTCTAAATAAAAAACAATGCTTTGTAACTGAAAGACACTCAAAGGAAGAGATCAAATATTTCAAAAGAAAACAAGCTAAAAAAAAGCAAAGAAGGCTAAAATCATATTCAAAGTTGTCAAGAAAACTATAATCAGACCTAACAAATCACCCCAAACACTTATCACAGATCTGGGTAGGGAAAACCATGAAAAACTAAAAAAAATTCACAAAATTGTCGTGGGCTACCAGCCAGCACAGTGTGACAATCCTAGATCACCGCAGGCCAGAGAACAGTACATTGCAACGACGTCGCACTGTGTCTAAAGTTAGGGTGCGTCCATCCTAGATCGTCGTGGGCCAAAGAAGAGTACAGTGTGACGACATCGCACTGTGTCTAAAGGTAGGGTGCGTCCATCCTAGATCGTCACATTGTCTCTCAAAGCAGGGTGCAACGATCAAAGATAAAAGTGAAAAAACAAAAAGCAAGAATATTTTCCACTGAAATTAAAAATTCAAAGAGTCAATTTGGATCTCCCAGTGACTCAGAAAATAGAACCCAAGCAATCAAATAAAGAAAGAAAGACTACTATGAAAATAATATGTTCCCTAGTGGAGTCGCCAATTTTGTTATCGGACATATAGGTAAGTGCGGACACAAACAGATCTCCCTAGTTTCACCCCGAAACTAGAACAAAACAAGATAGAATATAAAACTTTCCCTAAGTTTTAATTATCAATCATAATAACTAACAAGAGATAAATGACATACCTTTTAAATGTCTTTTGTCCTCGCTAGTGTCATACAACCAATGCCTTGATGTTGTAAGGTCACTTCCAACAGTTCCTTGCTTCCCACACACTTCTTCTTCGAGGATTATGAGATCAACAATCTATCTTGACAAATAAAAGCTCAAAGCCAACATACAAGCTCCAAAAACTCCAAGCTACAAAACTCAAGCTCACATCAAAAGCTAGCCAACTCAATCCAATCTCCCAGTTAACTTTCAAGCTCTAGCCCACTAACTTTTCCCATGATAACTCCTCTCCTTTTATAGGTTGAAAAGGATAGGGTGATGAGGTTAGGATGATCCCATGAGATCATGGATGTGGCTCAGATCCAAAGTGATCAGAGGCCACCTCACCCTCAAATCTTCTCTTCTAGAACTTTCGAGAAATTCCTCTTTTCCTTTGTATGAAAATCATCGCACCCTTAACACTAAGCAAGGTGTGATGATCCCTCTTTATAAGTTTTTTGACAAACAGAAAGTATAATTTCATCTCTCTGGGAAAAAGTATCTTCATTCTTCTTCAGGGATTAAGGCCATTGATCCTTTTAAAGACAAAGGATAGGTTTACATCATTAACGGTCATAGGGGTGACGAAAATAATATGTAACAAGGTGCTTTACTTAAAAGAGACAATCCTAATGGGTCCAATGGTTACCTCTGTCATCACATGA
>ML786930.1:442996-471393 GCA_009831015.1 Picea engelmannii | reverse complement strand
GGCGTGAGCTAAAGAGGTGAGGGGGTAAGGTTAAGGGGTGTTTTAAGTTGTTAAGTTGTCAAGTTGGGTTTGGGTAGGTTAGGAGGGTCTAACTTGCTCTTTACCACCTTCACACTTACTCAATAACTCAAAATTACAATAATGTTGACATTTTGGTAATGTCACCTTAGCAATTAAAATTGTTGTTTTGACTGACTCTGACTCTGAGTGGACAAAGGCATAGAAAACTTCGTTCGACTGAGCTGAAACTTGGTCTATGGTTGTAGGGGGTTCTATTCCATTTATTTTGAGCACAAATACCCCTATCAAAATCCCAAAGACCCAATTTTTACAATATTTTCTCAAAAAATATTTAATTAATTAAATTTTTAAAAATTTAATTAATTAAAAAAAAACTATCTAGACTCGACGAAATTCCGCAAAACTTTTTACACTGTCTGGCATGGTCATTTACAACATTCCTAAGAAATTGCTACCAAAGGATGAGACCATTATAATGTTGTTCACCACTTTGGAGGAATTATTGCATGTGTGGAGGGAAAAACTCATGGGAAGTCAGTCGGGCTGAAAGGCCCAGTTGACAACATGAGGATAAAAAACCCTCGGTGAAAGGAACTCTCCCAATGAAAACATCCAATCGCACCTGACCTAACTATGATCCATGCAGACTTATTACATTATCAACCCACGCAGGGGTGCGGAAATTTCGTTTACAAAATTTTAGTGCTGGAGCATCAAATGCCCAAGTAGAACCAATATTGTCTTCATCATATCTGCATCAGGTGATGTATACTTCATGGCACATGATTTGACCCCCTAGATGAATAGGCGGTCAACAGTATTTAAAGAGGGGGAAACTCCTTTTCCTTCGAACCCCATATTATTTTCCTCCAACACTCACCTGTTTCCCTTTTCCCCTAGAAGCACAACTCCATATCCCCCTGGTTCTCATATAGTTCACATCCCAATGGCAGGTGCTAATCCTACTAGAAACATAATGGATGCCATATTGGCTGCTAGGTATGCCCCTCTTGTTTTACCTCAGCCTATGAATTCCCTCCCAGTTGGATATTACCTCAAGTACATGCCCAAGTTTACAGGGGAGGAAGACATAATTGTAGAAGAACACCTTAATATTGAAAATGAGGATGTCTCAATGAGAGTTTTTATACAGATCCTTGATGGTGAGGCTAGAAAATGGTTCAGGGACTTGTCTGAAGAATCTATTGATGGGATTGAATCTCTATATGATTCATTCCTAAGACATTGGGGGGACAAAAAATATTTTCTTTATTATATCACAGAGTTTGGATCACTTAAGAGGAAGAAGGGGGAATTTGTTTCAGACTTCTTGAAGAGATTTAATAAGATCTACAATAAGATTCCCACTAAAATTAAGCCTACATAAACCTCTGTCAAGATTACTTATGCTAGTGATTTTGACCCTGTGTTTTGCCTCTTGTTGAGAGAAAGAAGAGCTACCTCCTTGGATCATATGCAAGATGCATCCCTTGAAGTAGAGTTCAATATATTGGAAGTTGACAAACTTAGGAGTAAGGTTGATAGAGACAGAATAAAAGGTAGGTGTGAAGCTTCAACCTCTAGTTCCTCTACTTCCCACCCTTAAGTGGATGAGTTGACAAAACTGGTAAAATCACTTTCTGCAGAAATGGAGAAATTGAAATTTGAGGGAAAGCAGAGCTATAGGAACACCTAGAAAAATGATAACAGGGTAATTCCAGAAGACCCAATAATTCCCCTCAGATCATCCAAAGAGATCGAAGAAATAGGGATAGGGATGATCAGAAAATACAAGCTCATCTCCAAAATAACCTTGTTATTGATGAAGAAGGAGAGGAAGAAGATGCAGATCATGAAATCCATTGTCTTGGTAACACCTCTTCATTCGCTCATTTAACTCAATATGCATATGAGGAGGCTCTCATGGGCAGCCAACTAAATGAGTTGAGCAAAGGGGAAAGGACCAGTGGAAATCCAAATAGATACAACCTCAGGTCCAAGAAGAAAGAGGGAGAGCCTGACATTCCTGATCAGCCTACTAGAACAATGAATCCTGCTAAGGATGTGGCAGCTAGAAGCAAAGAAACAGAGGCACAAAACCCCCAGGAAGTAGTTAAGATCCCTATCCCAGAAGTGAAGGATATCATGAAGCCTCCCTCCTCTTTTAGCTTTGAGAATGAGATTTAAAAGATTAAAATCCCTATACATTTTTTAGAGCTAGTTAAGAATGAGGATTTCAAAAGGTACCTTTCCAAAATGTTGTAGCATGAACCTTCATCTCTTCCCACAAACTCAGTCAACCTCCAAGATGAAAAACCAGTTTTCATACTAGAGCCTTTGGTAGAGGATAGGGATGACTCTTTCCCTCCTTTCTATACCTCATTAATCATTCATGATAAAGTGTTTCACAACTCCTTGATGAATTCAGGGGCATCTCACAATCTCATGCCTAAGACTATCATGGATGAGCTTGGGTTGGAGGTTACAAAAACATACCATGACCTGTACTCATTTGATTCTAGGAAGGTGAAGTGCCTCGGGGTTATTAAATACCTGGTTGTTTCCTTGTTCCAATTGCCAATGAAAAGTGTGGTCATGGATATTGTGGTGGTGGATGTTCCCCCCTAAGTTTGGGATGCTCTTGTATAGATCTTGGATCAAAATACTGAGGGGAACTTTGAAGATGGATATTTCATATGCCACTATCCCTGTGTTTAGGGGGGAACATAGAAGGCTTTATAGGGAAGCACAACTTGCTTACATTATCAGTGATGCAGCAAATACAACCAACCACCCCATTTTTGCAGTAGATATTGATTTAGGAACCAGCATGTTACAGCTTATTGATGCCCCTCAAACACCTATTGAAATTAGAAATCATCCCATCACCTATTGTGAAGACCCTCCTCCCAATACCTCTATCTAGAAAATGTTTTTAGATGGAGCCTCTTCTCGGGAAAGTGTTGGTGTTGGGGTAGTGTTCATTTCCCCTACCCAAGAGACCATATGTCTGTCTTATAAGCTTGAATTTGAAACAACAAACAATGCGGTAGAATATTAGGTGTTTTATTTAGGTTTGAGAGTTGCCAAAGACATCAATATTGAGGAGCTAGCAGTGTTTGGAGATGTTGAGTTAATTGTTCATCAAGTCAAAAATTTGTATCAAGCTAAGCACCCCAGGTTAAGGGCTTATATAAATGAATTTTGGGATCTTTTTGATAGTTTCTTCTTGAATTTTAATATCTCATTTGTTCCAAGAGAGGAGAACACTGTAGCATATTCCTTGGTTGTCTTAGCAAGTAATTGCAGGGTTCCTTTTCCCCCAAAACTCAAGTATGATGTGGAAGTAAAGTATAGACCCTCCATACCTGATAATGTTAAACATTGGAAGGTTTTTGAGGATGATCTTGAGATAAAAATATTTCTTGAAATTGTGCATGAAGTTTTTGATTTGAATATTGATCAAGATCAGGATTCTGAAGAAATCCCTCATGTTGATTTTTTTTCTGAATAAAAATGTTGACCATCATATTGTTCAGTTGCCTAGTAACCATATTCCAAAGGGACTAGTCCCTTTGGAGATATTGTTTGATATAAATGATGTTGTTGTAAAGGTTAAAGGTTCAACTAAAAATGTTGATGTGATTGAATGCAATTTGGAAACAGAGGAAGACCCAAAGTATGTCAAATTGTCTAGTAGCTTATCAAAGGAACAAAGGGCTGAGTATGTCAAACTTTTTAAAGAATTTGATGATGTGTTTGCATGGATATATGAAGATATAAAGACATATGAAACCAACATCATTGAACATAAGATCCCTTTGAAAGAAGAGGCCAAACCATTTAGGAAGAAACTTAGACAGATAAATCATATGTTGTTGCCTATTATAAAAAAAGAAGTGAAAAAGTTGTTGGATTCCCAGATCATCATCCCTTTGAGGTATTCAGAATGGGTGGCTAACTTGGTGCCTATGAGGAAGAAAAATGGGGAAATCATATTGTGTGTTGATTTCAAAAATTTGAACAGGAGCTCCAAAAAGGATAACTACCCCTTGCCAAAGATGGAGCACATTTTGCAGAGAGTGACTAGTTCATCTAGGATGTCTATGATTGATGGCTTATCTGGCTACAATCAGATCTTTGTCCTGCCTGAAGACAGAGAGAAGACAACCTTCACTACACCTTGGGGCACATTCATGTATGCTAAAATGCCCTTTGAATTGATGAATGCGAGAGCAACCTTCCAGCGAGCCATGGACATTTCCTTTATTGGGGAGAAAGACAAATCCATATTCATCTATCTAGATGAAATTACAGTGTTCTCAAAGTCTGAAAAAAAGAGATTTTTCATCATTTGAAGAAGGTCTTCTTGAAGCACGAAAGGTTTTGTCTCTCCCTCAATCCTAAGAAATCTTTGGTTGCTATGAAGGAGGGAAAATTATTGGGGCATATTGTGTCAGTAGAAGGAGTGAGAATCGATCCAAGAAGAGTAGAGGCCATCCAAGCATTATCTTTTCCAAAATCTAAGAAAGAGGTTCAGTCTTTCTTGGGTAAAATCATTTTTCTTAGAAGATTCATTTATAATTTTTCTGAGTTGGTTAAGCACATTACAACCATGCTTAGAAAAGGAAGCGAGGTGAAATGGACTATTGAGTCCAAAAATTCTTTTGGCCAAATCAAAAGGGATTTAACTAAAGCACCTGTGCTCATCAACCCTGACTATTCTAAGGAATTTATGATATTTTCTTTTGCCTCATCTAATACATTGGTTGTTGTTTTTATACAAAAAAATACAAAGGGGTTAGAGCAGCCTATTTCCTTTTTCAAAAGAGCATTGAGGGATGCAGAAATGAGATATGATATCATGGAGAAGCAAGCATATGATTTGGTGAAATCCCTCAAGGATTTCAGAATCTATGTTCTGCATTCAAATATTATTGCATATGTCCCCTCAGCCTCGGTAAAAGAGATATTGATCCAGCCTGATATAGATGGGAAGAGAAGCAAATGGATTGCCAAAATTTTGGAGTTAGACCTGGAAATAAAGCCCACTAAGTTGGTGAAAGGCCAAGATTTAGCCAGGTTACTGGATGGATCAAACTGCAAGGCTTTGGGGGTTAATTTGATGAACATACATTCAGAAAATTAGGAAACTGAGATTGTTGATAAAGACTGTCATGTCAGCATGAACTTAGTAGAATGCATCTGGTATAAAGACGTCATATATTTTCTACATAAGTTGCGGCCTCCTGATGGTTTGGACAAGAACAAGGTAAGATCTTTGAAACTCAAAGAAATCAAATATTGTCTCATTGATAAGGTTTTGTACTGGAAGGATCCTCTGGGGGTTCTGTTAAGATGTCTAGACCCACAAGAAGCCCAAAAAGCTATGACTAATTTTCATGACAGCTTATGTTGGGGGCATCATTTTTGGAGGACCACAACTTATAAAATCCTCAAAGATGAGTATTTTTGGCCCAACCTTTTTACTGATGTTTGTGCAAAGATTATAACTTGTGTCAAATGCCAAAAAAATTCTGGAAATGGGCAGCTCAAATATTTTCCTTTGAAACCTGTGGTGGTTTTTAGACCTTTTTAGCAGTGGGGTCTTGACTTCATTGGAGAAATCCATCCAGCCTCAAGTGGTCATCATAGGTGTATTTTGACTGCCACTGATTATTTCACCAAATGGATAGAAGCAACCCCTACAAGGAATACCTCCCACAAGGTAATCATTATATTTCTTAAGGATATCATGTCCAGATTTGGTTGTCCAAGCAGGATTGTTACAGACATTGTTGTCTCTTTCAAAGCTGAACCATTGATCAATGATGCAGAAGCATCACTCCACCTCATAAAATGTGCCAGCATGCCAATATGTAAATGCACAATGGAGAAAGGGAGAGGCATCGACCCTCCCATTTTTAAATTTTGAATATAATCATATATTGATTAGCGTGTTGTAAGGCTGATAAATGCCAGGCCATGCCTTTGTACAGGTAGTGGTTAGGGTTACCTTAAATAGTCGCATGTAGTAGGTCCAGATCGTAGTCAGGTTTGGACATTCATTTATGGAATGTAGTCGTAGAAGTATAGTGTTGTAACTGAGATAGCAATAGCACTAAGGCGGTGGTGAGGATAAGCTCGTAGAGCCCTCGCTTTGTAATTAGGAGACTTGAAAGAGAGAGGCCTCAGGGTAGAGAGGTCTTAGAAGAAGCAGAACTCTGGATAGAGTTAGGAGAGGAGAAAGAACTGATACTCTATCATAGTCCAGTCTATGTACACATTTGTAAACAGACATTCATCTTAATACGAAGAAGAGCAGTTTTTTCTGCACACGATGTGTTTATGAACTATATGTATTATGTTAATGTTATTCGTGTGTTAATGTGTTGTATATGTATGATAGGTTTCATTTGCAGTCGGAAAATAAATTTATTTATCTTTGTTTGAGTTTGAAGTATCATTATGTGTTATTTAGGTTGTGTAAGGAGTGCACAACAGAGCATTTGAATTTTTGTAGCCAGCGCAAGGAATGTGCATCTGAACTCTATGGATTCAGGGAAGAACATGCCAGGAGGATGCACTAGAGTGATAAGAACTCAAGGAGGAACCTCAAGGTTACTGAATACCTTAGAGGAGGAATCTGTGAAGAGAAGGCACAGAGAGACAGAGTTACTGAACACTATGTAATGAAGTTCTCTACAAGGTGTGCATCAAGCAAGGAGAACACCAAGAGGGTGAGAAGAATTTATTTTCAAGAAATCCTTCGGATCTGAGTTTGACGAAATCCCAGAAACACAACGAGTGCATGGGAGATCAAAATATTCGACGAGATTAAGCTCAGAAGGAATAACGCAAGGAATTCATGGGTGATAGACTTGTTCTAAGTCCTAAATCTCAAGAGAGACATCATCTTCAAAATGAAAACGAGACCCAAGTAGTCGATCTCGTAGAGGAACCAAAGGTCGAGGCCTTTGAAACGTTGGAAATATTCCAAGTCAGGGAGAAATTGAAAGCTCGGGAGGAGGAGCGTCGACAGCCATTAGATTAGGCTGCAGAGGAAAAGATATGGAATGTCAAATATCACATCCAGACACCTAGAAGAGCGTGCATGCAGAACCAGATCTCATCCATCAGATCTGAGAGTGTGAACCAATAGTCGTTGGATCCAGAGGAACAGGCACGACGTTTACACCCTTTGAAGGTGCACGGGATGTTGAAATAATGTAACTGCAAAGGGTATTCTAATTATTATTTGATATATTTTTTATTGGATCAATCCCCATTGTGGATTGATTATGTCGGCTATTGTAAAGGAACAAATTCCCTTTTGTGGATTGGTCATAATATAATTGTAATAGGAAAAATAAGAAGTTAGACCCATAATATATCAAAGAGGCCCTGGAATATAATAAAGGTGGTTATAACCACCCAGGAGAAGAAGTCATCCCTGCCAATGAAAGGACACTCCCATGTGTGTCAGTCTTGTATAAATAAGGAGGCTAGCGCCTCACTTAGACATACACTCACTTGTTCATTAAGAGACAAGTTTCAGAGCTGCAATTGGAGAAGAGAGAGAGAGAGAGAGAGAGAGAGAGAGAGAGAGAGAGGGGCGCATCTTTGCGAGAGGACTTTCTTTATTTTTTTGAGTTATCTCTTGGCATTGTATTGGCTATCTATAATAAGGAAGTTTTGTTGGGTTTTCTTCCCCATGAGGGTTTCCCAGGATAAATGATGTGTCTCTTGTGATTGTGTATTTCTCCGTGATTCTATCTTATGTTATTGTTATCTATTGAAATGTAAAGAACTATAATAATGGATTAAAAATTAACATGGTATCAGAGCCAAGCTGAAGAGAGCATCTTTCACAAGAGAAAAGTGAAAAACGTAACTGTTGTCGTACATGAAAATTAGGGATTTTTTTGGTAAGGTATTTCAACCCTAAAACCATCTAGAAAAGTGTGCCCTCCCTCAAGGATCATTTTGGCACCTTCAGTGCAACGTTTCAGTGGCTATATCTCCAGAAAAGTGAAACCCTAGCCTCACAAAGTACCAGAAAACTAGAGTACCAAAAGTACCAGAGTACCAGAGGTACCAGAAAACCAGAAGCACCAGTACAAAAATCTACAGATCAAGTTTGGAGGGGTAAAAGTTGGATTTTCTCATCTCCAATCACATCAGGCTACTCGCCTTAGCCAAGCACACCTCCTGGTAAGTTCAGAATTTGATTTTGAACACTTTCATTTTTTGGACATTTTCCCAGCTTCAGGTAAAAGATGTCTGCAAGCATTAAGCTTGTTGACAAGCTAGAAGGCGTGGAAAACTTATGTTCCTGGAAGTATAGTATTGGCCTCATTCTTGAAGAGAATGAATTAGAAATATTCATCAAAGAAGAAGTGTCAGAACCCGACGATGTTGTAGGAAAAGAAAAGCACCAAAAGGACACAATCAGGGGTAAAAGAATCATTACATATTCAATCAAAGATCACATGATTCCTTATGTGTCATCAAAGAAGACTCTGAAAGAACTGTTTGATTCCATAAACAGACTATATGAAGGAAATAATATAAACCGGAAGATGAATCTTAGAACTCAGCTCAAGAACACAAGAATGCAGAAGGGAGAATCAATCCAAGAATATTTCTCTAGAATATCCCAATTCAAAGAACAAATAGAAGCAATCGGAGATACTATAGACAAAGATGAACTTATAATGGCAGCCCTAAATGGTCTCACAAGACCTTAGGATGCATTCATCCAAACGATTTGTGCCAAAATAGAGAAACTAAAGTTTGATGGTCTATGGGAAGAATGCATTCAAGACGAAACAAGAGTAGCTAACCGAGAGGATTTACTAGAAAGAGATGAATATCAAGCCCTAGCTACTCACACTAAAGGAGGAAGGAAGAAGTCCTACTTCTATAAAGAGACTTATAAAGAGTCTCAACCCCAAAACAAATTAAATCATAAAGAATCTCATCCAAGGAGATTTCAGAAGAAAGGACAATGAAAGGTAAGAGATTACTCATCTGTACAATGCTACCATTGTGACAAGATGGGACACATTGAGAAGTTTTGTCCAGAAAGACAAGAAGAAGACAAGAGGAAACATAAGAGGCACCATGCCCATGCAATCGAAGATGAAGAGCCACCCGCAAAGATGATAAGAGCGAAGATCAAAGACTATATCTTAATCTCGGCCCTCTCAGGATCGGTAACACTTGGAGAGGACACGTGGCTCATTGATAGTGGTGCATCAAAGAACATGACAGGTCAAAGAGACATTCTCTCTTGTATTTCAGAAAATAATTTTTCTCAGAAAGTGACACTTGGAGATGATTACCAATATCCCATCAAGGGAGTGGGAGAATCAAACTACAAGCTTAAATCAGGAACTTCTATGAAGATGAAGGATGTACTCTATGTACTAGGTTTCACAAAGAACCTACTCTCCATTTCATCTTTAGAAAATAAAATCTTCATAGTTGTCTTTATAGATGGATAAGTTCTTATGTGGGCTAAAGGAGAAACCATAAAAGAACCAATCATCATTGGAAAAGAAGAGAATGGTTTGTATAAGCTAAAGGGTCACTAAGAAGCTGCCACGACCCACGCCATTGAGAATCCATGTGAGCTTTGGCATAGAATATTAGCTCACATTAACTACAAGGCGCTACCATACATATGCAAAGAAGTCACAAGTTTACCAGAACTCAAGGTTGACCATGAAGGCGTATGCAATGGATGTGGACAAGGGAAGACCTCAAGAACCCCTTCCAAAGAGAGACAACAAAGCAGAAGGAGTCTTAGAACTCATTCATTCATATGTGTGTGTCCCAATGCCATCGTCCTCCATGAGTGGGTATGTATACTATGTATCATTCATTGATGATTATTCTCATAAAACCTGGGTGTATTTTTTGAAATCTAAAGATGAATTGTTCAGCAAGTTCAAGGAATTCAAAGCCTTGATAGAGAATATTTCTGAAAGAAAGATCAAGATACTCAGGTCAGATAATGGAGGAGAATACACCTCAAAAGAGTTCCTGAATTTCTGCAAAGATGTTGGGATCAAGAGGGAACTCACTACTCCCTATAATCCTCAACAAAACGGTGTATCCGAAAGAAAGAACAGAACAATAATGGAAGTTGTGAAGACTATGATCCATGATCAAGATATTCCTATGTGCATATGGGAAAAAGCAGCGATGGCAGTTGTATATGTGCAGAACTGATTGTCCCATAGTGCACTTGGGTTCAAGACCCCTGAAGATATGTTCACTGGAAAGAAGCCATAGGTAAGCCACCTCAAAATATTTGGCTACCCAGTTTTTATACACATTCCGAAAGAGAAGAGAAACAAGATGGAACCCTCAGGATTGAAGGGAATATTTGTGGGATACTATGAGGTCTCCAAGGCCTTCAGAATTTATATACCAGGTCACCGTCACATTGAGATTAGCAGGGATGTGACCTTTGATGAAGATGCAGTACTCAAGAAATCAAGAATATGCCAGATTGAAGAAGTATATGAAGAGGAACCCATAATCCCCAGAACTGCAAAATCAGTTGATCCGTAGGATCTTTTAATGACTATGGTTGAGTTTTAATTTTGCATGCGTTAATTAACCATTTGAGAAACTTAGTGAAAGAATGAGGAAAGAAGAGGAATTATGACATACATATACACATATGCATATCTGAAATGAAATAATAGATAGCAAACCATAACATGCATATTGATAACGGAGTTCGGCACAACTTTGCCTACGTCTCCGAGCCTTTGTCTCTGTGGGGGAGACTTCTTTATTTCTATTCAAAATCTCAAAAGTACATCATTGCAGTGCCAATTGGCTACAAGAATGATCTGTTCATGTTATTCCAGATCTTAAGAACCCTGCAAAGTAAACGACACGCAAAACGGACGTCCGGAGCTCCCAAAAATGGCCCGACAACGTCTGCTCCTCAATAGCTTCCCTGCATAAAAATGGCTTTGGCTTGGCTTCCCTTCAGCATAAATCTTTTTTTTTTGTCCTTGACTGTCCTCCATGGCCTCAAATAGGCCTAGTTTATATAGATTTGAAGTTGGTTATCCATCCCCAACTTCCTCCCAAAATTTGGGCTCCAAAAATGCCCAATATCTCCCAAAAATGGAGAAAATCTATTAAAATCAGGCGAAATCAAATAGAAAAATCCAAAACTATATAAAATAACCTCTTTTTGGATTTAATTTGGGCATAATCCCCTTATGCTATGTGCGCCCCCTTGGCAGGGACACATGGGGCCATATGGCCGAGCGCTATCCCCTCGGGCTATGCGCTGGCCCCTTTCCTCGTGCTCCAGCTCCTGGTCTTCGAGCTAGCATATATCCACGGGCTAGTAGTTGTAACCCGCGCACCCTGTTGTAGGGATAGACCCCGATTCTATGGGATCCACCCGGGATCCGAGGGCTGGCTCTATCTGTATACACCCCGCGTTCCAACATGTGGTCGTATGTATATGTATCGGACCGTGGGTTGGGGCTAAGCCCCGGCCCTTTTCCCCACCGACGAACCTTTAACCCAAACTCAAATACATTTTTTAACATATATATAACAAGAACCAATGTGGCCCGGGTGGTTATCCTAGTCCTTCCAGTCTATTGCCCCGAAGAATAGGTCGCGGGTTCGACCCTGGCCGAGCCATATAAATTTTATACAAACCGACGAACCAACCACAGGGTGCCACGTGGTAGCCCATGATTGGGCCACGTGGCACACCAACAACCAACCAAAATATGCCAAGTGTCAATCGTTGGATGCCCCACGTGTCTGCCACGCATCAACTGTCGTACACCACACCCAGTTAGTTGCTGACATCATCATGTGCCACGTGTCACCCTTACAGTGGTGACATGTGTCACCCATGGATTGGTCCAGTTGTCCACCCGTACATGTGCTCCATCACCTGCCATGTGTCACCTCCAGGAGTTGCCACATGTCGTCTTCAAGAGATGCCACGTCAGCCTGTACGGACTATACAGTCATCCCCTTTTTTTTTTTGCATGTTTGCCTTTTCGGACAGAACATGATATCTTTCGCATATGGAGCCCGTTTGACGAAGTAAATATACCGTCGAAATCAAGAAGACAAGACGGACGCAATGGCGCTGGTTTCGTTGGATTCCAAACACTTTCATTTTTGAGCATTTTTAAGCCCTAGCAGACTTCTGGATCTGATTCTAGATCACACTTCCCCACAAAAAGACCTTTTTTTCCCCAAAAGGTTACTGACCAGTCAACAAGCTCGGGATAGGCCACCCGGCTTGTCCTTTGTCTCTGAACTCTGTCCTGTGCACCTGTCTCATCAAGATCAACTATAACACGATCATGACAACTGACAGTATATTGTTAGCCATTTGAACCCTGTTACATCTTACTGAAGCCACTATCATCCATGTAGAAAACATTACTAATGACAGTATCAAAAAGACGACCGCAAATGAGATGATATACTTGAAATATTTGCACGACATGAGCTTATCTTGAAGCAAATTATGATTGATTTTCCATTCAACAATCATGTCTTGTTCTTGCTTAAGATCAATTACTTCATTTGAAACAATTATTGGTTTGTTGCTTTCTTGCACTGCCTTCTTTAATTGTTCCATTGTTTGAAGTGTTTTATTTTCTTTAACATGATGAGCATGAACCACATAATCTTGACCTGCTTCAGTGAATTGATATTGATTCTTTGTCCTGTAGAAGATTGCCTTACGATCATATAAATATGGGCTACCTAAGACCATTCAACATTCTCTTAACGACACTACATTTAGATGAAATTGCAAATTTGATTGTGCATTGCTTTGTTATGTGCATCTGATGATGATTGCTTATCCATTTAAGTGTGTAAGTCTTATGATGAGTTTTTGTTTTTAATCCCAATTGCTTAACCAATTCTTCTGAGATTAGATTAGATTGAGATCCACTGTCGATTAATGTGTCTATCTTAGTGTATCGTATGATTACCCTTATATGAAACAAATTGCTTCTACAATCAATGTCTTCACCAATTTTACCTATCATACCAACCAATGAGATCTTTGACTCATCACCTGAATCCGATCCCAAGTCTGTGGGTTTTGTGGTTGTTGCCACTATTTGCGTTCCCTTCTTTTCTTTGAACCACTTTGGCCTCTCGGGATGCAACTGCCAACATCTTTCCTCATCATGTCCCTCTTTCTTGCAATGCTTACAAGAGGGCTTTCCTTCCTTTCTCGTAACTTCATTTGCATTCTTGCCATGCCTTTTCCTCTTGTCCTCTTTCCTTGAAGACGATGATTCCCCTGACACACCTGCTTTCCCTGCTTCAATACATGTAGCTTGAACAGAAACCTCATCAAGGTTAGTGGGTCCAAACATGAAAACAGTGTTTCTAATATGCGCAGGTAAACCTCCTATATACTTCATAAGAGTTTCTTGTGTTTTCAAAGGAATGTCTAACATTAATGCCATTTTTCGAAATCCATCGGTGTATTCTTTCACTGTTTGTCCTTTTCTTAGTTTTAAAGATTGTCATTCAATTAATGTTTTTTCCCTATAACCCAAAGGATAGAATTGTTTCCTAAGTGCAGAAATGAAACTCTTCCATGATGGAAATACATTACCCACATGTTGTGTTCCCTTTTGCAGCTTTCTTTGCCACCAAATGAGAGTTGTACCTGCAAGTCTCAAAGATGCCAACTTGATTTGTGTGGCCTCATCTTTGATCTGTTGCACACTGCAGTATACCTCCATCTACCTGATCCAGTTGTCAAGTTTTTCTGCATTTACTTCACCATCATATACGGGAAACTCAAATTTAAAATTAAGTTTTAACAATGGCATTTCATTCTTATTCTTATGAACATTTTTCTTTCCATTAGATGTAGAACTTGAACTTGAAGAAGAAGGAGAAGAAGGAGGTGTTGATGGAGGTGAAGGAGGAATCTGAGGATGGTCCTCTTCCTCTTCACTTTTTCCCTTTGAAGATTCACCCAAAACTGGTCTCTTTCGTTCCAGGTAATCCTCATACAAAACTTTCACCATCTCCGACATAGCAAGGAATTTTTTCCGAAACTCTTTCTCATCTTGAGAAATCCCTTCTTCCGATGCCATCTTCTCACTGTGAGAAACTCTCTTTCTCAATCCAATTAATTGATTCTCTATAACAAGCTCACCTTCACCACACTGTAGATTTTCCCTGGTTAATATGCAAAACTCAAATCCAAACGTCAACTGGCTCTGATACCACTTGATCCGTAGGATCTTTTAATGACTATGGTTGAGTTTTAATTTTGCATACGTTAATTAACCATTTGAGAAACTTAGTGAAAGAATGAGGAAATAAGAGGAATTATGACAGCCATATACACATATGCATATCTAAAATGAAATAATAGACAGTAAACCATAACACGCATATTGATAACGGAGTTCGGCACAACTTTGCCTACGTCTCCGGGCCTTTGTCTCTATGGGGGAGGCTTCTTTATTTCTGTTCAAAATCTCAAAAGTACATCTCTGCAATGCCAATTGGCTACAAGACTGATCTGGTCATGTTCTTCCAAATCTCAAGAACCCTGCAAAGAAAAATGCACGCAAAACGGACGTCTGGAGCTCCCAGAAATGGCCCAACAGTGTCTGCTCCTCAATAGCTTCCCTGCATAAAAATGGCTTTAGCTTGGCTTCCCTTCAGCGTAAATCTTCTTTTTTCTGTCCTTGAATGTCCTCCATGGCCTCAAACAGGCCTGGTTTATATATATTTGAAGTTGGTTATCCATCCCCAACTTCCTCCCAAAATTTGGGCTCCAAAAATGCCCAATATCTCCCAAAAATGGAGAAAATCTATTAAAATCAGGCAAAATCAAATAGAAAAATCCAAAACTATATAAAATGACCACTTTTTGGATTTAATTTGGGCATAATCCCCTTATGCTATGCGCGCCCCCTTGGCAGGGTCACATGGGGCCATATGGCTGAGCACTAGCCCCTCGGGCTATGCGCTGGCCCCTTTCCTCGCGCTCCAGCTCCTGGTCTTCGGGCTAGCATATATCCACGGGCTAGTAGTTGTAACCCGCGCACCCTGTTGTATGGATAGACCCCGGTTCTATGGGATCCGCCCGGGATCCAAGGGCTGGCTCTATCTGTATACACCCCGCGTTCCAACATGTGGTCGTATGTATATGTATCGAACCGTGGGCTGGGGCTAAGCCCCAGCCCTTTTCACCGTCGACGAACCTTTAACCCAAACTCAAATACATTTTTTAACATATATATAACAATAACCAACGTGGCCCAGGTGGTTAGCCCAGTCCTTCCAGTCTGTTGCCCTGGAGAATAGGTCGCGGGTTCGACCCCGGCCGAGCCATATAAATTTTATACAAACCGACGAACCAACCACAGGGTGCCACGTGGCAGCCCATGACTGGGCCACGTGGCACACCAACAACCAACCAAAATATGCCAAGTTTCAATCACTAGATGCCCCACGTGTCTTCCACGCGTCAACTGTCGTACGCCACATCACCTGCCCAGTCAGCTGCTGACGTCATCCTGTGCCACGTGTCACCACTGACGTGTCACCCTTACAGTGGTGACACGTGTCATCCATGGATTGGTCCAGTTGTATTCCCGTACATGTGCTCCATCACCTGCCATGTGTTGCCTCTCGAAGATGCCACGTGTCGTCTTCAGGAGCTGCCACATCATCCTGTACGGACTGTACAGTCATTCCCTTTTTTTTTGCCTGTTTGCCTTTTCGGACAGAATGCGATATCTTTCGCATACGGAGCCCGTTTGACGAAGTAAATATACCGCCAGAATCAGGAAGACAAGACAGACGCAATGGCGCTAGTTTCATTAGATTCCGATCACTTTCATTTTTGAGCATTTTTAAGCCCTGTCAGGCTTCTGGATCCGATTCTAGATCATCAGTGGGGGAGGTTCTCAGAGCCACAGAGCTAGTGAAGGAAGTCATAATTTCCCCTAATGAGGAAATTCTAGAAGACTATGATATAATATAAGTTCAATAACATCCTCTAATGACGATCCTCCATAAAAGAAATCCATCTTGGGCTAGAGAGCTTATTCAAGATGGAGAGAAGTATGGTGTTCCCGAAGGAACCATGAGACAGGTGAAAAGACCAAATCCATTCTCCAGTTATATGGATTTGATGTGTGATCTCCTAGAGGAGGAACCTACCTGTTTTGAATAAGCCATTTAGAGGAAAAAATGGGCATATGCCATGACAGAGGAATACCAATCCATAATAAATAACAATGTATGGGAAATAGTTCCCAGACCAAAGAGTAAGGACGTGGTATCTTCCAAATGGCTCTTCAAAATAAAACATGTTTTTGATGGAAGTATTGAGAAGTATAAAGCAACATTTGTCGCTCATGGATTTTCTCAAAAGGAAGGCATTGACTATGAAGAGACATTTTCTCCTGTAGCCAGATACACTTCAATTGGAACCAGCATAGCCCTTGTAGCTAAGATGAAGTGGAAGTTACACCATATGGATGTAAAGATAGCCTTCCTAAATGGTGTTATCAAAGAGGAAGTGTATATAGAGAAACCTCAAGGATTTGAAGTTGAAGATAGGAAGTCTCATGTCTGCAAGTTGAAGAAAGCCTTGTATGGATTGAAGCAATCTCCTAGAGCTTGGTATGGTCGGATAGATAGTTTTTTTACGAGCTTGGGCTTTACCAAGAGTAAAGCAGATTCTAACCTCTACCTCAAGGTTATGAATGATGAGCCAGTAACACTATTACTATATGTGGATGACTTACTCTTAACTGGAGAAGAAAATCTCATCACTGAATGTAAGAAGAGACTCGCTTCATAATTTGAGATGAAAGACCTTGGCCTAGTGCACTATTTATTAGGTCTTAAGGTACGGAAAAGTCCAGAGAGGATATTCCTTAACCAAGGGAAGTATACAGTTGAAATCTTGAAGAGAATTGACATGTTATAATGCAAGCCCATGAATACACCCATGGAAATGAAGTTGAAGTTGTTGGTCGATACTTCGTCAGAATTGATTGATGCCACACTGTATAGACAAATTATTGGATCGTTGATGTACCTGACAAACACTAGACCAGATATTTGTTTTGCCGTGAACATTTTGAGTTAGTTTCTGGTAGAACCCAGACATGTTTACCTTGTGGCTACAAAACATGTGATGAGGTACTTTAAGGGTACATTAGATTGTGGTCTCAATTATGATGGAGATCATGATTTCACATTGAGTGGGTACACTGATTCAGATTGGGAAGGAAGTGTTTTTGACAGGAAAAGCACTTCAGGATGTTGTTTCAGTTTGGGATCAGCCATGATATCATGGCAGAGTATGAAGCAATCTAGCATTTCTCTCAGCACAACGGAAGAAGAATACATTGTTGCATGTTCTGCAAGCTGCGAAGCTATATGGATTCGAAATTTGCTAACTGTCCTATTTAACCTAGAGATGGAAGCAACCGCGATCCTATGTGACAACCAGAGCTGCATAAAGATGACAAAAAATCTTGTATTCCATGATAGGTCAAAGCACATAGAGATTCGTTATCATTACATCCGTGAAATAGTGTAGAGAGGAGCCTTAAATCTCCAGTACGTTAGCATGGATGAACAGGTTGGTGATGTGTTGACCAAGCCTCTATCCCATGTAAAGTTTGAGCACTTTCGAGATAATCTTGGTATAGTCCGAAAGGACCTTCCTCGAAAGGGGGAGTAGTTTTTGTGATGAGACATATATTTCTTCCAGCTTCATTGTTTTGGCGTAAAGCAAGAAGATGTGATGAGATTAGTACTATTCTTTCGTCTTGATAGTTGTGACATAAATCCAGTCTAGTATCTTGCTTCCAACTTGATGGTTGTGATGTAAAGAAAAAAGATGTGATGAGACTAGTACTATGCTTTCGTCTTGACAGTTGTGATGTAAAGCCAGTCTAGTATATTTCTTCCAACCTGATGGTTGTGACGTAAAGAAATAATATGTGATGAGACTAGTACTGTGCTTCTGGCTTGACAGCTGTCACGTAAATCTAGTCTAATATCTTACTTCCAACCTGATGGTTGTGACGTAAAGAAAGAAGATGTGATGATACTAATATTGTGCTTCCGGCTTGACAGTTGTGACGTAAAGCCAATCTAGTATCTTGCTTCCAACCCAATGGTTGTCACGTAAAGCAAGACGATGAGATGAGAATATTACTGTGCTTTCGGCTTGACAGCTGTGACATAAAGCCAATCTGGTATCTTGCTTCCAGCTTGATTGTTGTGACGTAAAGAAAGATGATTACCTTGATTCCAACTTGATTGTTGTGACGTAAAGCAAGATGAATGATGTGCTTCCAGCCTTACAGTCGTGATGTAAATCCATTCCTGTATTATGATGAGCCAGCCTCGTGCTGTGATGATGATGATGTATTATTTTAATATTAATTCATATTGATGCATATGATGACTGCATTCCTTTGATAATGAAAATGTTGTTGATGAAGAAAACTTTTGCTGATTTATAGATACACCAGTCAGTGTTCCAAGATGATATTGATGATGTTGTCCTCCTGATATTGTTGATGATAAAGGCCTCTCTCTCGTCTAATGTTGTTGAAGAATACCCTTCTTGTTAAGGGGGAATGTTGAAATAATGTAACTACAAAGTGTATTCTAATTATTATTTGATATATTATTCATTGGATCAATCCCCATTGTGGATTGATCATGTCAACTGCTATAAAGGACCAAATCCCCTTTTGTGGATTGGTCATAATATAATTGTAATAGGCAAAAGAAGAAGTCGGCCCCAGAATATATCAAAGATGCCCTAGAATATAATAAAGGTGGTTATAACCACCCAAGAGAAGAAGTCGGACCTGCCAGTGAAAGGACACTCCCACACATTCCAGTCTTGTATAAATAAGGAGGCTAGCGCCTCACTTAGACATACACTCACTTGTTCATTGAGAGACAAGTTTGGAGCTACAGTTGGAGAAGAGAGAGAGAGAGAGAGAGAGAGAGGCACATCTTTGGGAGAGGACTTTCTGTATTTGTTTGAGTTATCTCTTGGCATAGTATTGGCTATCTATAATAAGGAAGTTTTGTTGGGTTTTCTTCCACATGAGAGTTTCCCAGGATAAATGATGTGTCTCTTGTGATTGTGTATTTCTCAGTGATTCTATCTTATGCTATTGTTATCTATTGAAATGCAAAGAACTATAATAATGGCTTAAAAATTAACATGGTATCAGAGCCAAGCTGAAGAGAGCATCTTTCATAAGAGAAAAGTGAAAAACGTAACTATTGTCGTACATGAAAATTAGGGCTTTTGTTGGTAAGGTATTTCAACCCTAAAACCATCTAGAAAAGTGTGCCCTCCCTCAAGGATCATTTTGGCACCTTCAGCATAACTTTTCAATGTCTAGATCTCTCGGAAAGTGAAACCCTAGTTTCACAAAGTACCAGAAGTACCAGAAAACCAAAGTACCAAAAGTACCAGAGTACCAGAGGTACCAGAAAACCAAAAGCACCAGTACATAAATATGCAGATCAAGTTTGGAGAGGTAAAAGTTTGATTTTCTCAGATCCAAGCACATCAGGCTACTCGCCTAAGCCAAGCACACCTCCTGGTAAATTCAAAATTTGATTTTGAACAGTTTTATTTTTTGGACATTTTCCCAGCTTCAGGTAAAATATGTTTGCAAGCGTTAAGCTTGTTGACAAGATAGAAGGTGTGGAAAACTTATGTGCCTAGAAGTATAGGATTGGCCTCATTCTTGAAGAGAATGAATTATCAATATTCATCAAAGAAGAAGTGTCAGAACCCAACAATGCTGCAGGAAAAGAAAAGCACCAAAAGGACACAATCAGGGCCAAACGAATCATTATAGATTCAATCAAAGATCACATGATTCCCTATGTGTCATCAAAGAAGACTCTGAAATAAATGTTTGATGCCCTAAACAGACTATATCAAGGAAAGAATATAAACCGGAATATGAATCTTAGAACTCATCTCAGGAATACAAGAATGAAGGGAGAATCAATCCAAGAATATTTCTCCAGAATATCCCAATTCAAAGAACAAATAGAAGCAATCAGAGATACTATAGAAGAAGACGAATTTATAATGACATCCCTAAATGGTCTCACAAGACCTTGGGATTCATTCATCCAAACGATTTGTGCCAAAACAGAGAAACTAAAGTTTGATGGTCTATGGGAAGAATGCATTCAAGAAGAAACAAGAGTAGCTAACCAAGAGGCTTTACTAGCAAGAGATGAAGATCAAGCCCTAGCTACTCACACTAAATGAGGAAGGAAGAAGTCCTACTTCTATAAAGAGACTTATAAAGAGTCTCAACCCCCAAACAAATTCAATCATAAAGAATCTCATCCAAGGAGATTTTAGAAGAAAGGACAACGAAAGGAAAGAGATTACTCATCTGTAGAATGCTACCATTGTGAAAATATGGGACACATTGCGAAGTTTTGTCCAACAAGACGAGAAGAATACAAGAGGAAACATAAGAGGCACCATGCCCATGCAATTGAATATGAAGAGCCACCTGCAAATATGATAAGAGAGTAGATCAAAGACTATGTCTTAATCTCGGCCCTCTCAGGATCAGTAACACCGGGAGAGGACACTTGGCTCATTGATAGTGGTGCATCAAAGCACA
Organism: Picea engelmannii; assembly: GCA_009831015.1. Taxonomy (NCBI): domain Eukaryota; kingdom Viridiplantae; phylum Streptophyta; class Pinopsida; order Pinales; family Pinaceae; genus Picea; species Picea engelmannii. Next base: position 450,658 of record ML786930.1, on the reverse strand, counting down.
TGACAGGTCAAAGAGACATTCTCTCTTGTATTTCAGAAAAGAAGTTTTCTCAGAAAGTGACACTTGGAGATGATTACCAATATCCCATCAAGGGAGTGGGAGAATCAAACTACAAGCCTAAATCAGGAAATTCTATGAAGATGAAGGATGTACTCTATGTACTAGGTTTGACAAAGAACCTACTCTCCATTTCATCTTTAGAAAATAAAGGCTTCAGAGTTGCCTTTATAGATGGATAAGTTCTTATGTGGGCTAAAGGAGAAACCATAAAATAAGCAATCATCATTGGAAAAGAAGAGAATGGTTTGTATAAGCTAAAGGATCACTCAGAAGCTGCCATGACCCACGCCATTGAGAATCCATGTGAACTTTGGCATAGAATATTAGCTCACATTAACTACAAGGTGCTACCATACATATGCAAAGCGGTCACAGGTTTACCAGAACTCAAGGTTGACCATGAAGGCGTATGCAATGGATGTGGACAAGGGAAGAACATCAAGAACCCCTTCCGAAGAGAGACAACAAAGAAAAAGGAGTCTTAGAACTCATTCATTCATATGTGTGTGGCCCAATGCCATCATTCTCCATGAGTGGGTATGTATACTATGTATCATTCATTGATGATTATTCTCATAAAACTTGGGTGTATTTTTTGAAATCTAAAGATGAATTGTTGAGCAAGTTCAAGGAATTCAAAGCCTTGATAGAGAATCTTTTTGAAAGAAAGATCAAGATACTCAGGTCAGATAATGGAGGAGAATACACCTCAAAAGAGTTTGTGAACTTCTACAAAAATGTTGGGATCAATAGGGAACTCACTACTCCCTATAATCCTCAACCAAACGGTGTATTCGAAAGAAAGAAAAAAACAATAATGGAAGTTGTGAAGACTATGATCCATGATCAATATCTTCCTATGTGCTTATGGAAAAAAGAAACAATGGTAGTTGTATATGCACAGAACCAATTGTCCCATAGTGCACTTGGTTTAAAGACCCCTAAAGATATGTTCACCGAAAAGAAGCCATAGGTAAGACACCTCAAAATATTTGGCTACCCAGTTTTTATACACATTCCAAAAGACAAGAGAAACAAGTTGGAAACCTCAGGAAATAAGGGAATATTTGTGGGATACTGTGAGGTCTCCAAGGCCTTTATAATTTATATACCAGGTCACCGTCACATTGAGATCAGCAGGGATGTGGCCTTTGATGAAGATTCAGTGCTCAAGAAATCAAGAAGATGCCATCTTGAAGAAGTATATGAACAGGAACCTGTAATCCCCAGAACTACAGAATCAGTGGGGGAGGTTCCCAAAGCCGCAGAACCAGTGAGAGAAGTCGTAACTTCCCCTGATGAGGAAATTCTAGAAGACCATGATATAATAGAAGTTCAAGAACCTCCTCTGATGACAATCCTCCATAAAAGAAAGCTATCTTGGGCTAGAGAGATTATTCAAGATGGAGAGAAGTATGGTGTTCCCGAAGGAACCACGAGACGGGTGAAAAGACCAAATCCATTCTCCAATTATACGGCTTTGATGTGTGATCTCCTAGAGGAGGAACCTAACTATTTTGAATAAGCCATTTAGAGGAAAGAATGGGCAGATGCCATGATAGAGGAATACCAATCCATAATAAAGAACAATGTATGGGAAATAGTTCCCAAACCAAAGAGTAAGGATGTGGTATCTTCCAAATGGATCTTCAAAATAAAACATGTTGTTGATGGAAGTATTGAGAAGTATAAAGAAAGATTTTTCGCTCGTGGATTTTCTCAAAAGGAAGGCATTGACTATGAAGAGACATTTTCTCCTGTAGCCAGATACACTTCGATCAGAACCATCATAGCCCTTGCAACTAAGATGAAGTGGAAGTTACACTAGATGGACGTAAAGACAACCTTCCTAAATGGTGTTATCGAAGAGGAAGTGTATATATAGCAACCTCAAGGATTTGAAGTTGAATACAGGAAGTCTCATGTCTGCAAGTTGAAGAAAGCCTTATACGGATTGAAGCAAGCTCCTAGAGCTTGGTATGGCCGGATAGACAGCTTTCTAACAAGCTTGGGCTTTACCTAGAGTAAAGCAGATTCTAACCTCTAACTCAAGGTTATGAATGATGAGCCAGTAACACTATTACTATATGTGGATGACTTATTCTTAACTAGAGAAGAAAATCTCATCACTAAATGTAAGAAGAGACTCGCTCAGAATTTGAGATGAAAGACCTTGGCCTAATGCACTATTTCTTAAGTATTTAGGTATGGAAGAGTCCATAGAGGATCTTCCTTAACCAAGGGAAGTATACAGTTGAAATCTTGAAGAGATTCAACATGTTAGAATGCAAGCCCATGAATACACCCATGGAAACGAAGCTGAAGTTGTTGGTCAATACTTCGTCATAATTGATTGATGCCACAATGTATAGACAGATTATTAGATCATTGATGTACCTGACAAACTCCAGACCATATATTTGTTTTGTCATGAACACTTTGAGTTAGTTTCTGGTAGAACCCATACATGTTCACATTGTGGTTGAAAAACATGTGATGAGGTACCTTAAGGGTAAACTAGATTGTGGTCTCAATTATGATGGAGATCGTGATTTCACATTGAGTGGGTACACTGATTTGGATTGGGAAGGAAGTGTTTTTGACAGGAAAAGCACTTCAAGATGTTGTTTCAGTTTGGGATCAGCCATGATCTTGTGGTAGAATAGGAAGCAATCCATCATTTCTCTCAGCACAATGGAAGCAGAATACATTATTGCATGTTCTGCAATCTGCGAAGCTATATGGCTTCAAAAGTTGTTGACTGGCCTATTTGACCTAGAGATGGAAGCAACCGCGATCCTATGTGACAACCAGAGATGCATAAATATGACATAAAATCTTGAATTCCATGACAGGTCAAAGCACATAGTGATTCTTTATCATTACATCCATGAAATGGTGCAGAGAGGAGCCTGAAAGATCTAGTACGTTAGCGTGGATGAACAGGTTGTTGATGTGTTGACCAAGCCTCTATCTTGTTTAAAGTTTGAGCACTTTAGAGATAATCTTGGTATAGTCCAAAAGGATCTTCCTTTAAAGGGGGAGTAGTTGTTGTGATGAGACATATCTTTCTTCCAGCTTCATTGCTGTGACGTAAAGCAAGGAGATGTGATGAGACTAGTACTATGCTTCCGGCTTGATAGTTGTGACGTAAATCCAGTCTAGTATCTTGCTTCCAACCTAATGGTTGTGACGTAAAGAAAGAAGATGTGATTAGACTAGTACTGTGCTTCCAGGTTGACAGTTGTGATTGTTACAGGATAAATCGATATATTCGGACACTAACAGATCTCTCTAGATCCACCTGGATCTAGAACAAAACAAGACAAGACATGACTCTTTCCCTAAGTTGTAATCATCGAATCTAATACCAAGAAAGAATGAGTGGCATACCTTTATATCACTTCCTTACGTCTTGTTTGTTCCTACTTCGCTCTGGCACTCTTGTGAGATCAGGTCCAAGACAACAGAAACCAACCAAAGTGAAGATATCAAAGTATATTCAATGACAACCTATGCATATGATCAAGGAGTTATGCGATAAAATAAGAGTGGTTTTATGGGAAAGGGACATGCCACTGTACTGTATTAAATGAAAGTAGAAGATACAACCAGATCGCCTTGATGTCGCAAGATTCCTTTTAGGGGTCCTTGGTTCCAACACACACACTTGCTCTACACTTGCATGAAGAAGATCCAATATGGCTTGATGGACAAATGGAGACCTCAAGCTTCAATTCAAACAGGGTTCCTCACACAATTCTTTCATCAATTCGCCATTCAATCTTGCTTAACCTCTTCCTTGAGAAACTCTTCATTATATAGGAGAAGGAGAGATGGTTAAAGGGATGAGGATGATCCCACTAAATCTAAGAAGTCAGTAGGATACGAACCATGTGAATGCCAACTCATTTTCTAAAATATCCTCTTCTAGAACCTTCATAACTTCCTCTTCCTTTTAATCTTTAAAATAGGTTCGCACCCTACCTATAGAGTAGAATGTGAACACCTCGCGGGCTAGGTATAGGGTTGCCTACGAGAATCAAGACTCTCACACCCTACAACATATTCAACCTGCGAACTCATCTTAAAAATATGTTTTATGGAAGAAGACAACAGTCACTTTTCTCAGGAAAAAGATCCTTATGAGAGCCTGAACACATAATTGTAGAGACACCACCAGAGTGACCAAAATAATCTGTAACAGTGACGTAAATCCAGTCTAGTATCTTTGTCAGACTAGTACTGTGCTTCTGGATTGACAGTTGTGACATAAATCCAGTCTAGTATCTTGCTTCCAACCTGATGGTTGTGACGTAAAGCAAGAAGATGTGATGAGACTAGTATTGTGCTTCTGGCTTGAAAGTTGTGACATAAAGCCAGTCTAGTATCTTGCTTCCAACCTAATGGTTGTGACATAAAGCAAGACGATGAGATGAGACTAGTATTGTGCTTTCGTCTTGACAACTATGATGTAAAGACAGTCTAGTATCTTGCTTCCAGAATGATTGTTGTGACGTAAAGCAAGACGAGTACCTTGCTTCCATCTTGATTGTTGTGATGTAAAGAAAGATGAGTGATGTGCTTCCAGCCCTATAGTTGTGACGTAAAGCCAATCCTGTATTATGATGAGCTAGCCTCGTGCTATGATGATGATGATTTATTAGTTTTATACTAATTCATATTGATGCAGATGATGATTGCATTCCTTTGAGAATGACGATGTTGCTGATGAAGAAAATTTTTTATGATTTATAGATACGCCAGTCAGTGTTCCAAGATGATATAGATAATGTTTTCCTCCTGATGTTTTTGATGATAAAGGCCTCTCTCTCATCTAATGTTGTTGAAGAATACCCTTCTTGTTAAGGGGGAGTGTTGAAATAATGTAACTACAAAGTGTATTCTAATTATTATTTGATATATTATTCATTGGATCAATCCCCATTGTGGATTGATCATGTCGGCTATTGTAAAGGACCAAATCCCCTTTTGTGGATTGGTCATAATATAATTGTAATAGGAAAAAGAAGAAGTCAGCCCCAGAATATATCAAAGAGGCCCTGGAATATAATAAAGGTGGTTATAACCACCCAAGAGAAGAAGTCGGCCCTGCCAGTGAAAGGACACTCCCACACGTGCCAGTCTTGTATAAATAAGGAGGCTAGTACCTCACTTAGACATACACTCACTTGTTCATTGAGAGACAAGTTTTGAAGCTATAGTTGGAGAAGAGAGAGAGAGAGAGGCGCATCATTGGGAGAGGACTTTATGTATTTGTTTGAGTTATCTCTTGGCATTGTATTGGCTATCTATAATAAGGAATTTTTTCTTGGTTTTCTTCCCCATGAGGGTTTTCATAAATTATTTTGATGACACCGAAAAAGTGATAAACTATCGCTCATCAAATGTTTTCTTCAAATACTTTTACGAGCGTGAAAAGAACAAGATTGCTCGACAATCTTTTCGTTTTTATGGAGCGTGAAAAGAGCTTAAAGGATACTTCCTTGTTTTCGTTGTTTTCATGTTACCATGACGAGTATGAAAAGAAAACAAAATTATACTCGGTTATGTTCTCATGTATTTTTTAGCGCGAGAACGAACGAAGACTGAGCTCAAGGTTTTTCCTACAAAACCCTAAAAAGATATTCATACATGTGACGAAAAAAGAAAAAAATACCCGTACACCATCATTCAGGATTCTAAGTCACCTACCTACGAAAAAACCATACTCACTAGGATATTAGGGTATTAGGTTTTTTAAACAAAACAATAAAAAATAAAATAAAAATAAAAAATCAATAAGAAATAGTAAAAAAGTGAATAAATATGGGTGAAAAAGCCCTTTTTACCATTTCATTGTTACCTTGCCAAAAACTTGTCCAACGCACCTCTTTTTCTCCAAATTTCTTTGCTTAATTGCGAGAGGTACAGGCAGTCATTCGGCAAACGGTTTCGGCCAATGAGGTGATCTCCTAATTCTTCAATCTTTTCATGGATTAAAATTGATCTTTATTGGTAATTTTAAGTGTTTTGAGTTCATTTTAGGGTCGGTGAAAGTGCTTAGGAATTCTCGCAGGTGAGCCATTCAGGACCTTCAAGAACCTAAAATTCTCGCAGGTGAGCTTCAATGCACCTGCGAGAATATCGCACTGTGTGCAAGCTTCACCTACGAGGACCGAAAAATGGATTTTTGTGAAAGTTTTTACTCAATAATCAATTATTCAATAGGTTAAAAAGAGTTGCTAACTTCCTTCTCATGGCTCCATTGCAGGTATTGATCATCATGATGTTGGAATGGAGAGAAAGGGAACATGAGGAGGATGATTCCATTTCCGAAAATGATTCGCGTACAGTTGTTGCCCTCCGGGAATGTGGTCTTTTAAAAAATTTCAATATCTCGGGCATGAGAGCCCAACTTAGGTTGTTAGAGTACCTGGTCCACATGTGGGATGTGGATCAATAGTTATTTCATGTAGGGGTCCACACGCTAACACTAGATATCGAAGATATCTATTTTCTGACGGGGTTGTCACGACGTGGATCCCATGTGACTCTGACCAGAGGTAGGGGTGGTGGACTTCCTATGAGTGAGTATGTCCGCCGACATTGTGTTCCTGAGGCGGAGAGAAGCAAGGGTAAATTTGCCATTTGGGGGGTCCAAGACTTGACCCTACGGACTATCTTGTTTACCATTGCATGCATGGCTGGGAGCGCGGCTCCGCACATGGCTCTCCAGAGCTATTTCCAATATGAAATAGAGTGCACAGAGCCTCAAGTTTTCAACTGGTCAGACGCAATTCTCCGTAGTATGAAGAGGAAACTAACAAAGTGTAGAAGGGGCAACCTGAAGCAGTTCGGGTACGGGTCGCTTTTGGTGTCCTTCTTCCTTCAGAGGGTCCCACTGCTGTGACTACAAGTAGATTGGGATTTACTGGCCCCACAGGATCTGAGGATGCTAAGGTGGAGTAACCTCATGGCTCGGCATGTAGCAAGGCCTATAATCAAATATAACGACTCATTTTTTGACTGGTTGAGGCCCCAGATGTTGATGATTGATGACTACACATATGTCGGTTTGGATTTATGAGGAGATCTGGATTTGGTCCTGCCTAAGGACGCTCAGTGGGGTGACTTAGGTGAGAAGTACACATTTTTTTCTTTTTAAATGTTTTTGCAAATTTTATTATATAAAATGTTTTTGCAAATTTTATTATATAAAATGTTTTTATGTATATCCAAGGACTAATCAAAAATTTCTTTTGATGACACAGATGTGGGGTCGTATTGACCTCCAGGAACGTCTCCCATTCAGAGACGGGGAGAAGTGGCTACAGTGGCAATATGGGATGCTGAAGACTATGAGGCAGTTGAACAGAACTTAAAGGGACTGACTGCAGATGTCCCGAACATTAATATTAGAGATATCCCGAGACGTTATGAGCATCATACTGTGGGTGTGTCCAAGTCTCTTAGTCGACTGCTCCATAGGCTAGCCCGAGCAATTGTATGTTATTGTGAGCATCATCCATGATGCTATTTTGTAGAAGCCATGGGTTTCATATATTTTGATATTTTGGTCCTGGACAAAAACATTTTGTA
>ML786930.1:400052-442924 GCA_009831015.1 Picea engelmannii | reverse complement strand
TATATATATACAGCTTCTACCGGCTTATTTGTTTTGTATAATACATGTGATGTGTGATTGGTTTTATAAATGTCTCAGATGTCTGTCTAACACATAATTAGCTAAAGAATCAGTCAATGTATTTAGACATCTAGGAATGTGTTGGTATTTGATATAAACAAAATAACGTTCTAAGAGGCGAATTCGTAGATATACCCATAATAAAGTAGGACTTTGAATAGCATAGAAATTACTTGATTGTAGCACTACTAGCTGCGAATCGAGTCGTATAACCAGATGGTAGATATCAAGCAAAATAGTATCAATCAACAATTCGATGAAGGTGCTATATTCTGCGATATTATTGGTCGCACGACTGAGGCAAACACCTCTTAGACTGATGAGTTTGTTTGTAGGTGCGTAAATTTCCCATGCAACAGAATCTAAGTTCTAAGTACTACGACTAGCACCATCGGCGAAGCCAATGTGGGGTAGCAAAGACTCCGACGTCTGGAAACCAAGCACAACGCAAGGTAAGCAGTCGAGGGCAGAAACCAAATAACGAAAAATCACACTAAAGTAACACACAAAAAGTATGATACAATAAAACACAAGAACTCATGCACAGATGATCTAAGCATAGTACTTATTTAAGTAAACCCATTTCTAGGTTCACTCAAAGGGATACAATCATAGTCCACTAACTCGTAGGCTCCTTTTTCCAACACACGTCTGACGATATAAGGGCCTCGCCACATAGCCTCAAATTTTTTGTCTCCTAGCAAATCTCGATCTTGTTCATAAAGAAGAACCAGATCACCTTCAGAGAAAACGCATGGCTTGACATGCTTGTCATATTGGGATTTAATGTGTTTCTTCTGAGTTTCTATAACTAGGGTGGCATCACGACAGGTTTTGTCTAGTTGCATAAGATACAACAGACGTTCTTCTTCAGTAGAAGTGTTAGGGAGAAGTTCAATTGCTACCTTTAGAGACAGTATCTCACATTCAATCGACAAGATGGCTTCGATACCATAGACTAAATAGAAAGGTGTAAACCCGATAGAAGACTTGACGGATGTCTGGTAAGCCCACAATGTTGAAAACAACATCGTGTGCCAACTTGTTTTGTGAATCCCTATCATTCGTCGAAACATGGTAATGAGGACTTTGTTTATTGCTTCAACCTGGTTGTTGGCTTGTGGGTAGTAGGGTGTTGAGTTTTCATGGTGAAGACCCAAATTTTCGATGAGTTCTGACATCATGAAGTTTCTAAAGTGGCTACTGTGATCAGTAATGATAGCTTGAGGAACACCAAACTGAGCAATGATGTGATTGAATATGAATAGTGTTGCAGTCTTTCTGGTATTGTCAAATGTCTGCATCACCTCGTCCCATTTCGTAAAATAATATACGGCTACAATAATGTATCCATGCCCCCCGACCAAGTGAGGGTGACATGTCATGAAATCGATACCCCATTTCGCAAAAGGTCCAACGGATACTATAGGGTGTGATCGTATTTTGTTGTTGTAGGTTTGGCAAGCGTGGCATTTTTGGAGAACAATAATACAATCATAGAATAATGAAGGCCAAAAATACCCAGCTCGTAAGATCGTCTGGGCAGTAGAATACTCAGACATGTGACCACCACATGCTCTATAATGGTATTCATTCAGGGCTTTGTCGGCTTCGTCAAATGTGAGACAGCGTCGAAAAATGGAGTGAATCCCCTGATGATAAAGAGTATCATCGAGGATAATATACTGACGGGCTTGGTAGCATATGAAACGGCGATCAGTGCTAGACAAATCGGGCCAGAAAGTCTGGGTCTGGAGATATATGATGATATCCCCATACCAAAGGTCATCGGAACTGATCAGAAAAAGGGATTCATCAGGTAATGAATCATCTGCTACATTTTCCATCTCAGAACAGGGAAGATCGCATATCAATTCAAAAAACACCAAGTATTTCTTGGACTTAGCACGTTCGAACTCTAAGTCAAACTCCTAGAGTATTACGATCCATTTGGAGTATTTTCCCCCTAGCAATTGGCGGGTAAGAATGCACTACATAGGGTTGTAGTTGGAAATCACAGTAGTCTTGAGTAAAATGATATAGTGTCGGAAACGTTGAATAGCTTGGACAGCGGCCAAGGCCAGTTTTTCAACATGTAAATACTTGGTTTTGGTAGTCATGAGACTCCGACTCAAATAATAAATGACATGTTCATCATGAGAATCATCCTCCTAGACTAGAACCATAGAAATGGTAGAGTCTGAGGCTGCGAGATACAGGAAATAATCTCAACTGTAATCGGGTGGGAAAAGTAGTGGCATACGGGTTAAAGTCATTTTTAAAGCATCGAAAGCTTTTTTGGCAGTGGTATCCCATACGAACTCAGAACCTTTCTTGAGCAGTCGAGTAAAGCCAAGAGTTAACTCAGCATAGTTTGGGATGAAACGATGTAGAAAGTTTTCCTTCCCTTGCAAACTGTGTAGATGTCAAAGTGAGTATCGAAAATGGGTATGGTGGGTGAGATATTGTAGATGTCAAAGTGAGTATCCATCAAAGTGAGTATTTTCGACAACTCTAGGTTTGATGGATACTCACTTTGACATAAGTGAGTATCAAACCTAGAGTATTGTAGATGTCAAAGGGGTATGGTGGGTGAGATATTACTTAATTTCCCTTCATAGAACATATCGTGTGTAGACTCAGGAATGGTGGAAATGATGACAACGGTCAATGGGGTCGATATTCGTTGGTAACTCTCAATGGTGTGTTGTTCCAGGAAGAGAATGGAACGATGATGTCCATCATCTCAAGGGGTATATTCCATGGACATAACATACATAATCATCTCGTCTGTAGGAAAAATTACACGAAATGGATCCGGAGATAAATAATCAAGAGAGGGGGTAGAATGGGTGGCCAATTGAATGGCTTGATAAGCGAATTCGACTGAACTCAAAGGCATTTGGTCGCCATAGTGAAGATGATCACTGGGGTTGGGTACTATCCACAGGTCGTAAGACGCAGGGGTTTCTCGAACAAAGGTAGAAATCATATTGATCGAGGTGACTAATGGATGTGGAACATTGGGTGGTGGAATGGGGAAAGTACCCATCAAAGAGGAATATTTAAGAAGACTGACACCGACATTATCATATCCAGGGGGTGTTTTTCGAATGAAAGGTACATTGTTGGTACGTGCATCAGAGTTAAAGAAGGCCAATTGGTCCACCATAATTATTTTTCCTTGATGTGGGAAAATTACGACATGGAAAAGAGTGGACACAACTGCATGCATGGAATCGATCCAGCTACACCCAAGTAGAAGGTTGTAATCGAGAGGAGCGTCAAAGACCTCCACCTCAATGTTGACCGTTTTTCCTTCTAATGTAATAGGCAACAAAGGGAGGACACCGTAAGGCTTAAAACTAGATCCATTGAAAGCTTTGAGCATGTTGTGGGATTTGTTTAAGGGAGGAGAGTCGATATCTTTCCAGCAGGTAATAGACATGACACACTTCAATGCACCCTCATCAATAACTGTTCTACAAATGTTTTTGTTGGAGACAATAACTTGTATTTGGAATGCGAGTTTAGGTGGTAACCTTGGAATGTGATCTTCCAAGTCAAAAATTATTAAATTTTTATCGGTAAGGTCGATTCCACCAATAGATTTCAACATTTCCTTCTATTGTGTAGGAAAAATCTTTAGGACTTTGAGGGCTTACATCACGGATGGTGCTTGGGCTAGATCTTCGACAATACTGTAGTTATGGGCAGCACACGCATGAGGATTGAAAGAAGAATTTTGGACAACACCCTTTGGGGGAGGGCAAAGAACTGTATCTAGGCTTGGTCGTTCAAGATGAAGAGGACCATTGGTAGGTGGAATCGTGGGAGATGGTTGGACCAATGAAGGAGGTATTTCATCAACCTTCTCTTTGGAGGAAGAATAATCTTTGGCTCGAGTGGTAAGTGTGATGTCATTATTCTTTGAATCAACTGTACACATTAATACATAGGATGTAGTGGAGGGGGAAGGTTGGTCATGAATGACCAATTTGGCATATTGTTGAGAAGGGAAGGGTTGTGACAACATGGTCGGAGTAGGCGGTTTCGGGGTCCCTTGAAGGAACTTAGTAACCTCGGCTCGTCTTGGACAATCCGATCATCACCATAGATAAGACAAGGGTATCGGGGTTTGTGCTTATCCTTATCATCAACAGGTTGTGTTTTGGTCTTCTCAAATTGCGGATAATTTTTATCCTCCTTGTTCTTACCCTTCCCTTTTTTGGATTTATTCTTTCCAGAGGGGGTAGATTGAACAGAGATCACCTCAGAAGTCTTGTCAGCGGGAGGGGTAGGAGACGGAGCATTTTGAACATTAGAATCAACGGATTTGGGGTTGTTTCTAGAGGCTTGTTTGGAATGGGGTTGGGCATGGAAAGTGCCAATCACACCGTCAGCTACATGAGAAGCAGCAGGAGTAGTTGAACTAGCAGTAGTAGAAGGACGAGGTGCATCAGGGAGTAAATCATAAAGAGTACCCGTTTGTGAGTAAACGAGGTCAAGGTATTGAGCATGATTGATCGTCTATTCTTCCGTGACAACTCCACCCATGGAGATTTCATGAGCGATGTCATTCATGAATGATTTCGTGAACCACTCTGCCAGTAACTAATCGTAAATTTCAAGTTTGATGAGACGTCGTCTTCGTTGCCACTCATGAATGTGATCAGAGATATGAGTGGATTTGGTTTGTTTGAAAGAACTCAAAATTCTGGTTCCCATTTCGTAACGGATCGGTAACTGGTAGTGGGTGAGGAAATCCATAGAGAGGGTGTTGAAGTCAGTGAAGAAGCCTTGTGGTAATTCTATATACCACTTCACAGAGGAACCTGTGAGAGTTCACTAAAAAAGGCGTAAATGAATAGAGCCATCCATCAAAGAGTTGGATGAACACCAAAGGTGAAAATTCATTACAGGATTGTTTGGGTCCTCTCCTGGTTTACCATCGAATTTAGGGATGTCAGATGGTAGTTTGGCCGGTATCGCGGGCCATTAAGGAGAGTGGCAGATCAGATCATTTAAAATTATTGATAGATCAGGGAGGTCCAAGGTGGCTAAGAAGGGTAACTATCTATTCACATGTGGGTACTAGTGACTTTGGGGAGGGATCCCCATAGGTATACCAGTAGGACCATAAGCATTTTTCATATAATGCGAAGATCCGAGCAGATTCGGTTGTTGGTGTGGAGGCAGGTAATTTATAGGGTTGTATTGGTTGGGGTTGTTCCCTTGAACAGGGGCGTGGGGTTGAGTGTTCAAGCCCCAAATAGGATTGGACGTACCTGGACATGGTTGGACTGTACTAGGGGGTATGAAGGAGCTAGCTTGAGGTTGTTTCCCCCTAGTCGAGTGAGAATTGTTTTGGATAAGATAGTTCCAATAATGGGCCAAGGATGGAGGTATGTTATGTCCATAGGGTGGGGTAGGTGGGGTTTTCCCTCCAATCGGGGGTTTCGTCCCAATTGGGATTTGTCCTGTAAAAGGGGATTGGGTTTGGCCTCCTTGGTGAAAATGTCCACCAACAGGAATCTGGTAATTAGGTGTGAAAGATGGGATGGTTCCACTAGGGTCGGTGCCTCTGATAGGGGATGGAAGAGGCCCTCTGGAAGGGGGTCGAGGAAGTGTCGGAATGAAACCAGGAACGAGATGGTGCCCATAAGGAGTGGAAATGTCAGCAGTCTCAGATGGGATTTGTGTAGGGGCGAGAATAGAAGCATTCAACACATGATATCTGGGGGGAAGTGTTGGGCTGAATCTAGGCAAAAGCGGTGTGCCAATGGGAGCTTGGCTAGACACCGTAATCCTAGTGTGAGGACTCGTAGTATCTGGGAACATTGTGTAATGGACCGTTTGTAGGGGAATAGTCAAGATGTGGTCGGTTGGCGAAGCTTCTGAACCAGGAAAATAATAGGCAGTAGTAAACGGTATTGCGTCTGGATCGGATGTTTTGGGCAGCTCAGGTGTGACAATGATATCAACGCCTACTCCTGAGCCAAAGAGATCCTGTCTAAAAATTCCAGTAGTCCAAAAAGGATCTTGACCCTCAGGTCTTGTGAAAGGTCTGGTTGGTAATCTAGAAGACTCAACAACTATTTCTCCGGAAGAATCCACTTGAACAATACGTCTCACAGAGTCGGGAGGAAGTCGGAAGTCCTCTCGAGAATTGGTAATTCAGAACCATTCTAAAGAATCAGTTTTTTCCACTTGTGGAGTGGCAACGTCTTGGAATTCACTCTATTGAGGAGAGCCCTCCGGTGAGTTGGTAGGCAAGGGTTGAGAACCTTCCAGATCTTCTGGGGGTAGTCCTTTCATTCTACGTGAATGGCGTGGAGGTTCAATTGTGATCGAGTTAAAATCTTATGAAATAAATTCTATGGCCAACTTAGGTAAACAAACAGCACGCACTAGTAAAATCTAGGAATCAAAACCAAGAAAACAAGACCTTCCAATTCTGAAGTCACTAGTTGGTGATGAAATCCAACGTCATGACGACAAGACAAGAAGGGGATGGGATAGGGTGGAAAATTTACGTTGATGACCTGCTTAACAGACTTACACCCTGGTGCAAGCTCCCACACATAATCGTGGGTACACCCTCCAAGGAGCCCAAGTGATTCTGTCCAACATCGATTCCAGGTACCGTGAAGACTTACCCCTCCACAGTCACCTTGTGTAAGACTCTAAGAAGATAGGCTACTAAGGTTACCACAAACAACAATGATGTCTGGGGAAACAGTTGACAGTCCGATCCACATGCAAGGGCAAGGTATCTAGCCTGAAATCAACTTGAGAGGCTTCCAGTCATCATTGTGGGTATACCTTCAAGTGTCCCCCGTAATACGTGCAATCTATACACCGAGATCAACAAAGTAGGGTGAGTAACTATGTCAATCTCAATGCGACCTCAGGTTTGACCCTTGTGTGAGAAGGGATTCCCAGGACAAAATGTTGCAAATGGAATTTGGCACTCCCTATCATAAGATACTATTGTGTTTTTTGTGTTTTGGAGAGTGTGTCTCATTGCTTATTCCAAAACTCTAGCCTAGCTAATGTTGGTGCAAAAGAGCCTTAGAAAAATTTACTAGTTGAATTTTAAAAAATTCTGTAATATTAGTAAAGGTTGTTGTTACTCAAGAGGGAGACGGAAATGAAACCGGTGTTGTGTAAGACTTAGACCCAACAGTGCGTAAATAGAAATGAATGATACAAACTTTCATTCGATGAATTCTATCTACGGCAGGGAGAAAGGAGTTTTTTTGGAACTACGATGTACAATTCTCTTTTTAAATGTAGTATCAAACAATCATGGACAACATAAATTCACTATTCGTTCTCTTTCAATGTTTTAACACCAATATTTTATGAATGATTTCTTAAAAGAACAAAAAAAAAAACTTTTTAGAAATCAAAAATAGGGATGGAACTAAGAAAAGGTAAGCAATCAATGAAAATACAATACTATATAAATGCCCAAATCAAATATTTCAATGGAGATAAAAATAAAAATCGACAAGAAAAAGTTTCTTCAAATGGATACGGACAAAGAACTTTTCCAAGCAGCAAGCAATCTAAAGAAATAATAATCCCAACTTTTAATCCGATCAAAGACTTTTGACCAAACAAGCACTCAGATCTCAGAATCTGAGATTATACCCTCGTTGGTAAAAGGTCGAGAAGTAAAAACTGGGAAAAAATATTAAGAAGAGTTTTCAATCTCTGAAAACTAATCGACCGCAAGATTTGAAGTCAAGAAACAGTCAAACACTAGAAAAAGAAGTTCTTCCCAGATGAACAAACAAATCTGGGCATCAAAAAGAATAAGAAGACCTTATCCAAAACTTTTACAAATGGGTTTGTAGCCTAGTAGTGGAGTACAGTGCGAGAATGAGGCATTCTCGCAGTCTGGACACTGGCAGGGTGCGATGAGGTCACACTGGACTGAATAGTAGGGTGCGATAATGAATGATTCTCGCAGGCTATAAAGCAGTGCAGTGCGAGAAGGGTTGTAAATTATGAAAAATTGGAAAAGGGACGATAAATTTGAGTGAACTTCTAGGTCCACAGAGTCTATAAAGGTCTCCTACAGACTCAGAGACTGGTTGGCAATGAAATAGGTGGACCAAGAGAAAATGGCCAACAAAAGACAATAAAAATGAGTTGTTTCCCCAGTGGAGTCGCCAATTTTGTTACAGGGTAAATCAGTATATGCAGACACTAACAGATCTCCCTAGATCCACCTAGATATAGAACAAAACAAGACAGGACATGACTCTTTCCCTAAGTTGTAATCATCGAATCTACTACCAAGAAAGAATGAGTGACATACCTTTATATCGCTTCCTTAGGTCTTTGTTGTTCCTACTTCGTCCGGTGCTCTTTTGAGATCAGGTCCAAGACAACACAAACCAACCGAAGTGAAGATAGAAAAGTATATTCAATGACAACCTGTGTATATGATCAAGGAGTTGTGCGATAAAATAAGAGTGATTTTATGGGAAAGGGGCATGCCATTGTATTGTATTAAATGAAAGTAGAAGATACAACCAGATCGCCTTGATGTCGCAAGCTTCCTTTCAGAGGTCCTTGGTTCCAACACACACACTTGCTCTACACTTGCATGAAGAAGATCCAATATGGATTAATGGACAAATGGAGACCTCAAGCTTCGATTCAAATAGGGTTCCTCACACAATTCTTTCATCAATTCTCCATTCAATCTTGCTTAACCTCTTCCTTGAGAAACCCTTCATTATATAGGAGAAGGAGATATGGTTAAAGGGATGACGATGATCCCACTAAATTTGAGAAGTTAGTAGGATGCCAACCATGCGAATGCCAACTCATTTTCTAGAAGATCCTCTTCTAGAACCTTCGTAACTTCCTCTTCCTTTTAAGCTTTAAAACAGGTTCGCACCCTACCTACAAAGCATACTACGAACACCTCGCGGGCTAGGTATAGGGTTGTCTGTGAGAATCAAGATTATCACACCCTACAACATAGTCAGCCTACGAACTCATCTTAAAAATATGTTTTATGGAAGAAGACAACAGTCACTTTTCTCAGGAAAAAGGTCCTTATGAGAGCCTGAACACATAACTGTAGAGACACCACCAGAGTGACCAAAATAATGTGTAACGGTGATGTAAAGCCAGTCTAGTATCTTTCTTCCAACTTGATGGTTGTGACGTAAAGCAAGAAGATGTGATGAGACTAGTACTGTGGCTTGACATATGTGACGTAAATCCAGTCTAGTATCTTGCTTCCAACCTGATGGTTGTGACGTAAAGCAAGAAGATGTGATGAGACTATTATTGTGCTTCCGGCTTGACATCTCTAACGTAAAGCCAGTCTAGTATCTTATTTCCAACCTGATGGTTGTGACGTAAATCAAGATGATGAGATGAGACTAGTACTGTGCTTTCGGCTTGACAGTTGTGATGTAAGCCAGTCTAGTATCTTGCTTCCAGCTTGATTGTTGTGACATAAAGAAAGACAAGTACCTTACTTCCAGCTTGATTGTTGTGACGTAAAGCAAGATGAGTGATGTGCTTCTAGCCTTATAGCTATGACGTAAATCCAGTCCTGTATTATGGTGAGCCAGCCTCATGTTTTGATGATGTCATATTGATGCAGATGATGATTGCATTCCTTTGAGAATGACGATGTTGTTGATGAAGAAAACTTCTGATGATTTATAGATAGGCCAGTCAGTGTTCCAAGATTATATTGATGATGTTGTCCTCCTGATGTTGTTGATGATAAAGGTCTCTCTCTAGTCTAATGTTGTTAAAGAATACCCTTCTTGTTAAGGGGGAGTGTTGAAATAATGTAACTTCAAAGTGTATTCTAATTATTATTTGAAATATTATTCATTGGATCAATCCCCATTGTGGATTCATCATGTCGACTACTGTAAAGGACCAAATCCCCTTTTGTGGATTGTTCATAATATAATTGTAATAGGAAAAAGAAGAAGTTGGCCCCAAAATATATCAAAGAGGCCCTGGAATATAATAAAGGTGGTTATAACCACCCAGGAGAAGAAACCGGCCCTGCTAGTGAAAGGACACTCCCACACGTGCTAGTCTTGTATAAATAAGGAGGCTAGCGCCTCACTTAGACATACACTCACTTGTTCATTGAGAGACAAATTTCAGAGCTGCAGTTGGAGAAGAGAGAGAGAGAGAGAGAGGTGCATCTTTGGGAGAGGACTTTATGTATTTGTTTGAGTTATCTCTTAGCATTGTATTGCCTATCTATAATAATGAAGTTTTGCTGGGTTTTCTTCCCCATGAGGGTTTCCCAGGATAAATGATGTGTCTCTTGTGATTGTGTATTTCTCAATGATTCTATATTATTCTATTGTTATCTATTGAAATGCAAAGAACTATAATAATGGCTTAAACATTAACACGGGAGAGCGGACTTTACGAAGTCCCAAGTTCCGAAATCATCGAGACCGTCCATCAAAAGGGACACTCCCAAGTTTTGAAATCATCGGGACTGTCCATAGGAAGGGACACATGGTGAGGGATCATCATTTCCCTGACTTACAGAAGGGAAAGGTCAAAGGGGAGAATCGTGAGAACTTGCGAGATCTAAGTTCACGATTTGAGTGGCTGTCAAATCCAGAGGAGCACGAGCCATTGATTTGGCATTTGAAATATCATCATTTCGGGAGTCACGAGCGAGCGCAATTTTATCGCAGCTCTCGATCAAAGGAAGATCGTGGACCATAGATCTGGTCTTATCGGGAGTTTGCAACTCGGGGAATCAGAGGTAAGAGTTCTAGGAACTCACGAAATCCAAGTTCGCGATTTGATCTGAGTCATTGGATTGAGAAGAGAATGGGTCATTGATTTTCCAGGGAGATATCAAGAGTTCAGATATCGGGAGAAGGGAGGTGAGCAGCCCTCCAACTTCATGAAACGCGAAGTCGCGATACCCAAAGGGGGGAAGTAGAACCTTTAGATCATGGGGATCGTGGGCCGTCGATCTGACGCAAGCGGAGCTCGGAGTCGAAACTTTGGGTTTCGAAAGGATGAGCAAGAAATATTTTGGGAGACATGAAGCGTGAAATCCCGAAGCACTTGAAAGTTTGTCCCTAGTTCATAGCGAGGGGTCACATTGGTGAAGGAGAATATATGAGCTAGCACGCGCTAGGCTCCTGTCAGGATTTCGGAGGTTGGGAGAGTCGAGGTGACTCACCTACAAAGACTCAACACGCGAAGTCACGACGCACCTTTTGATTAGGTGAGTGGTCACAATCATGGTCATGTAAAGAAAATGGCTTAGCCAGAGAAGATCTAGCACCCGTTTGGCATTGAGGTTTGAACAACTATCAAGAGAGGACCCGCGGGTCTCATACAACCTACGCCACGGAAAAAGGGGACTGTGTAAATGGTTTTGGGGTCTAGCATAGACTCAAAGAGTTGATACGACTCAATTTCTTGATCGATCCTTGACTGGGAGTTCGCGCAGACCTTAGGAGATAAGGGGGGTCTGCATCAATCAAGATCTGTGAATTGTATGGGGCTACATTAATCCATTCTACTCCCTACTACCCCCAAGGAAATGGTTTAGCAGAGTCCTCTAACAAGAGCCTCATAAATATCATCAAGAAATTGTTAGAAGACAACAAGAAAGCATGGGACTCAAAGCTAAAATTTTCCTTATGGGAAGATAGAGTTACAACAAAAAGGTCACTTGGAATTTCCCCTTTTCAGCTTATGTATGGGGTTGAGGCTATTTTTCCTACTCAACTTGCCTTGCCTGTGGAAAAGTTCCTCTAGGACTACCAAGGAAAACCCGATGATATGGTCAGGAGGATACTACATATGGTAGAAGTACAGTAGACCAAGAAGCAGTTGCTTGATAAAGTGCAGGATCATCAGCAGAGAATAAAATGAGCCTTTGACAAGAGGGAAAGAAAGGAATTTTTCAGCTAGGAGATCTGGTGCTCAAGTGGGATGCCCCTAAGAAAGACAAAGGTAAACATGGTAAATTTGAAGCCTTTTGGATTGGTCCCTTCAATATTTTTGAGGTATTTTGAAACAACACTTATAAATTGCAAAACTTGGGGGATTCTAAAGTTTTTGGTGGCCCTTTCAATGGGAACTTTCTGAAAAAAAGTATTTTGTTTAAGTCGTGATCGACGTTCCACCATTGGAATTACCACTTCCTTTTTATTTCTATTTTGAATAAGATACTCTATAACCCAAAGCTAAGGCACTGAAGTTGCGCATTCTTGGCAGCTCACAGGGAGCATGCCATCCCCTATGGAGCCAAAGTTATCACATGAGGTTGCCAAGGGTCATATGTGTTTTTTGTTAATACCTATGTATGTACCCGTGTCTCATCTCTCTCTCTCTCTTCTGCACCACCAAGTCCTAGGATCTTTCCCTCTGACTGATAAAGTCGTTTTCCCCCTTTGTTGACGACCTGGTTTCCCTTGGTGTCTTTCCTGACCAAGTCCCAGGCCAAAGATTTTATGTTTTTCTTGAAGAAGGATGATCACTCGTCATCATTTTTTCTCTAATTAATAGTCATTTGGTTTCCTGAGCCCACATCAATTCATCCAATTCCTTGTTTACAGAGGAAGCAGCCATGGGCACAAAGCACAACACTCAAAACGGTCTATTGCGGGCTCGAAGTAAACAAATAGGTAGGCTCAATTTTCAACGACGGATATCCTATGAGTAGTTCATATCAATGGCTCTCAGTATTTCATAATGTCAAATTTGCATGAGGATTAGCGACCAAGCAAAAGCCTCGAAGTGGCTTTTTCCCGAAGTTATAGATCAAGCTCCACGCATCCTCTGGAACGGACGGTCAATATTTACTTTGGGATTTCGGGCTTCGGGAGTTTCATCTTCCCCGCTCCCATTTTCCTCCAATGTAGTTTCTCCTAGAGTCCACAAATCTATGTCATGTGTCCTCCTCAGATCAACGGTCGTGGTTTGTTTCCAATCTTCAACAGTCATTTCAAGCTGCCATGTCACTCCAGGCATGTATCACTCCAGGAGTTATACAATATCTACATGCATTCCCCCCTCGAGCTCCAAGTGCCGAAGACACTTGGCACCCATCAGTTCCGACATGTGGCACTCATCTATTAGAGACACGTGGCATCCATTTATTGCTGACACATGGCACTCATTTCAGGCATTTTTAGACATGTTTTCAACCTATTTTTGAGTGACACATGTCACCCCTCCGTTCATGACATGTCAACATAGTGACGTCAGGCTGCCCCAACAGCTGCGGGAGATCATCCTCTGGGAAGTGTTCTTGTTCAAGTGCCAAGATTAGCACCATCTCCATGCACAGTTTTAATGGATCCTAGAATTGGTGGGCAGATAAACTTTAATGGTGGCACTAAAAGTAGCGGGGTTTCCTAGATCACGGATTTGCATCAGATCAATGACCATGATTCATTGCGGGGACAAAACATTCTCAAGTGATAAAATTATAGAGTGGCCCCGCAATCGAGACCATGGTATAGAGAGGGAGGTACGTGGAAGTTGGTGGTGAAATGCGGGCTCAAAAGTGGTGTGAATTCAAACCACCTTTGACGGCCCCGCAATCGAGACCATGGTATA
This sequence comes from Picea engelmannii, assembly GCA_009831015.1. Classification (NCBI taxonomy): domain Eukaryota; kingdom Viridiplantae; phylum Streptophyta; class Pinopsida; order Pinales; family Pinaceae; genus Picea; species Picea engelmannii. The sequence continues at coordinate 429,256 of ML786930.1, read as the reverse complement.
GCGAGGGAGGTACGTGGAAGTTGGTGGTGAATTGTAGGCTCAAAAGTGGTGAGAATCCAAACCACCTTTGACAGCCCCACAATCACGTGCTTATATAGCCACAAATCCGAGAGAAGCGTGTGGAATCCCCCCAGGCATTAAGCCTCATCCTGACCCCAATGAGAGATCAGTTAATGAAAAAGGAGTGGTGGTTGAAACCTCGACTCACTCCATAAATAGAAGGCGTGAAGGGTCTGGCCGTGGAGACAGAATTGTCAGCTCGAGGTACCATGATGAACGATTTTTCCTGTAGGCCCATGCTGAGCTGAGTTTGCGTATAACAAGAGGATACACGCATATTCTGACAGAAGAAGGCGCAGACGAAAGGCTTTGAATGGAATGGTCAAATCACACTCCTGCTAGTTGTGGACGGATCTAAGTATAAATCGATCAGCTCAATATTTTGTTATAGTTTTCAACTGGTTGAGTAGATCTCCCTATTTTGTATATTTGATACCATAGTTTTTCTTTGTTTATGTATATGATTTGAGACTTTCACATTAATAGAAGTCAATTCCTTTCATCTTCTTGTGTAAACTGTCCTGACACACTTGGGCATGGAGGATCCTATGTTAAACTTTCTTGTACTGATCTATGTCCATTTGACCTCCACTCCTAAAACCAACATCCACCAAACATTCTGATGGGTACTGGACTTATCCTCTTGCAATCTGAGGGTGACTCTCAGTGCTAACAACCTCTAGCCAAATTTTGGTATAATACAAATTATCATGGTGCCACTCAAATGAATCCCTTTGAGGTTTCCTATGACCAAAATCCCCCATTGGTACTATCCTACTTACCAGGATTCTCTGAGGTGTAGGAGGCCAAAAACACCTTCATATTTCAAGTTGACATTATCTGCACTATCAAACATAATCTATTCATGGTTGAAAACTGGATGAAGAAGCAGGTTGATCAGCATCATTCCAAACACCATTTTGTCTAAGGGGGTTAGATGTTCATCTATCTACAACATTATAAGAAGACCTCACTCAAACATAACCACCACAAAAATCTTCCTCCCATGTTTTGTGGCCCCTATAAGGTTCTCAAACGTATTGGGCTAGTGGTTCTCAGACTAGTTGAATGATGTCCCCAAATAATGGTTAACAAATCCCAAGATCACTAGCCTAATCCAACAACTTCGAATGGAACCCCATGCATATCACAACTACACTTGCAAAAATGAAGATCTTTTCTATAAAGGATTTATTTATTTGAACAAGAAAATGACATCCAAATCATGGGTGTTATCCAAAATACATTCCTATCCCATAGCAAGTCATTTTGGGTTTCATAAAACATATGAAAGGATCAAACATTCAATTTTCTAGGAAGGAATTAAGAAGAACATGTGTACCTTTTTGGCAGAGAGTGACATTTTCTAATGACACAAGGGAGAGACAGTGAAACCTCGATGTGAACTACAACCTTTACCCATTATGCTACCTATATGGACTAACATTTATGTGGACTTCATTGTGGGGTTACCAAAATCTAGCAATAAATCTATAACCATGGTTGTGGTTGATTTCCTTCCCAAGTATGTTGATTTTTATGCTCTCCAACATCCCTTTTGAAGGCCTCTATGGTTTCTAAAGTATTCATGGATAATATCTATAAACTCCATGGTATGCCTCACTCGATTGTGATGGATCGTGACCCCACCTTTTTTTTCGGCTCTAAGGAACTCAACTGAACCTTATCACCATATATCACCTCAATATCGATGGTCAAACTAAAGTTCTCAACAAGTAATTGGAAGATTATGTTAGGTTCTTTGCTTCAAAGAGACAGTCCCAATGGGTCCAATGGTTACCTCTATCTGAATGGTGCTATGATACAACTCATCATGGTGCCACTCAAATGACTCCTTTTGATTTTTCAAATGTCCAAAATCCCCCATCAGTACTATCCTACTTACTAGGAGTCTCTGAGGTGTAGGAGGCCAAAAACACCTTCACAATTCAATCCAACATTCTCTGCACTATCAAACATAATATGGTCATAGTTGAAAACTGGATGAAGCAGCAGGTTCATCAGCATCATTCCAAACACTAATTTGATGAAAGGGGTTAGGTGTTCCTCTATCTACAACCTCATAAGAATACCTCACTCAAACATAACAACCACCAAAATCTTTCTCCCAAGTTTTGTGGCCTCTATAAGGTTCTCAAATGTATTGGGCTAGTGGCTTGAAAATTGGAGCTTCCCAACCACTCTAAAATTCATCCAATATTTCATGTTGCCTGCTTAAAGAAAGTTGTCTACTCTAATTCCAATATTCAAACTTGCCTTCCAAAACCAGATGAACAAGCTTTTGTTTGGTTGCAGCCAAAGGTTGTCCTTGACAAAAGAGAGGTGTTTCATCTAGCACACTATACAAGAGGTTCTAATATAGTGGAAGGATACACAACCTGAGCATGCCACATGGGAACCAATAAAGATCCTTTAGTAATTCCCTCATCTCCATCCTTTAGAATAATGTTTCTTTATAAAGGGGGGGGTTGTTAGGGTCCTACCCTAACCCCCTATATAGGTTTCTATGTATTGAGGTCATCTCTATTAAATAAGGCCCATGTAGTAGATACAGTGTGAAAGCAATAACTGTAAGAAGGATTATGAGAAGGCTCTACCTACTAGAAAGTTCCTAAGAGGTTAGATAGAAACTGTATAATGAATTATAATGTAAGGTTATTCCACAATTTCCTATTATTTTTATAATCATTTATTTTTTCTCTAATTCTTGCTATATTATGTTATTTCTACTCTGAAACTTTTGTTTTGATAGTAAAGAACACCATAGGAAAGCTTATCCCAAGATCTCACCAAGATTTAAATCATTCACATGCCTCTTCCTATTAGATAGACACAACACAAGGTCAGGATCTCCTTTCTTTGTTATACAATGCCTTAGAAATCCCTCCCCTCCAATGCTCAAACGTAGGTGTGAAGACTTTGAGTCATTGATTATTTTCTAGGAATCCCTAGAAGTGCTAGACCTCAGTTCATTTGTAGTCAATATTTTTTTCAAACATGTGGTGTTGTAATTTAAGGGATTGTTATAACCCTAAATTTCTCTACACATGCATACCTGGCCTTTGTCCATCTTACTTTCATTTTTTACCAAGCCATCACTAAGTTTCTCTTCCAAAAAAACCATTTTTTGAAGATGTGCATGCCTTGCTCCAATACTGTCCGCGTACATACGCTTGTTGCACCACTACAGCCCGCATACATATGCATGTTTCCCCATTACAGCTCGCATATACTTGCAAAAGTTGCAAAAAATAAAAATTTGCAAGGAAATTGTTGAGATTATGGGCTATTGGGTAGTTTCCCAACTAATCCACTGCCTATAGCCTGTCACCCAACCAAATAACCATCATTTTGTCATATAAAAGGAGGTGTTCAAGTATCATTCCACATATAGACATAAGAACAGTGAAACTCTACCTTTTTCACATCTCCTCCTTGCCTCAAGTAATTGCATCCCTTTTTGTGAGAATCGCCTCAGCATTCCCCAATTAGCCCTTCTTCCTCCATGAGAACCCATTCACTTCCCAAAAAGAGATTAGAAGGTTGAGAGGAGAAGCCATACAAAGGTGCACTTGGATCTTGGTGAAGAGGAGCCCGGACCAGTTTCATGGAGCAGTAGTCGGCATTGGTTGTAAAGGTATAATCATTGAGTTATTAATAAAAGAAGTACTTTTCCTGTCCCAAATCATGGTGTATTGAATGATTTTAATGGTTTATGTTTTGACATTCTAACATCTAACCCTAATTTATGAATAGCATGCGTGTAGCTTTTTGTTTTTCTATATTTGAACGCAGGCCAGCCTTGGGAGGAGGTGTGCAGTTAGTGAAGCTTTCAAGCGCGAGGGGATCATCAGCGGATGCGGAGTAGAGGTATAGTTACTCGATCCCTCTCATATTTTCTTTTATTGTATAAGTCTTGGGTATGTTTGGGGTAGTTAGAGAAGTAGTTTACTTTTAGACGGTTAATTGATCTTCCTACATTCTGAACCCTAGTGTAGTCATAGGGGGGGTTTTCTCGCTAGCAGAAATGGTGATCATACTAGGGAAGCCTCTAGGGTTTTAGGGGATTTTTGGGTGTTTGATTGGTTTTTCTGCCTTTCGATTTTCTGTTGAGTCTTTTGAGTCTTTTAAGGGATTTTGGTCACCTTTTTCTGCCATACCAATTCTCCCTTCCCTATCAGTCTGTCTATTTTATTTCTTTTTTGAGGAAGTACATAGGTGTACGCGCCCTACAATGGGTCATCCCGCGTACATACGTGCCATATCTAGTAAACATCACGTGTACATACGCAGGCTACTTAAACAACAGTAGTGTACCTGGTTCAAGAAATTGTTTTTGAAAAAGAGGCAGACAACCTCTTCGCTGATTGAGTTTTATACTTCTTAGGGTTTCCTAATAGAGTTCAGTGTCTCTGTTTTTACAGTCATATCTTGGGTTAGATTTCAGTTTCCTTGTCTTTTTGTAGTTTCTTGTGTTTACTTCTAAAAGGGTTTTAAGCAAGTCTTTGAATTTTTGATCGGCATGTTTGGTATCTTTAGTGATTCCCTACGATCTGCAGTGGGCCAAAGGTATGTTTCAGTCTTTCCTTGTAGTTCTTTTTCCCCCTTTCATTTGCTTTGAAAAAAAGAGAAAAAAATATTTATTTCAAGTTTTTCATATTTGAAGCATTTTCAAAAAAGAAAAAAAAAATCATTCTTAGTTTGGTAAAGTAGTTGGAGTTAGTTATTTTACTTGATAGGAAAAAGAGTTCATTTTTTAAGTTCTTTACTGATTTCTTGAAACTCAAGTAGCTCATAGTCGAGTGAAATTTTGTTCTAGGTCTTCTTTTTAAAGATTTTGAAAAAGTCAGTTATGAAAAATTTGGTTACAAAGAGTTAGTTGTAAATCTTTACTTTTGACTAGAAGTAATTTTGCTTTCAGAGTTTCATATCTTTCTCCTCTTTTCATTTCTCATAAACATCACTAGTTTCATCTCCATACCCTTTGAGTTAATCAAGCCATTAAAATGAACACTAAATCTAAAATTAATTAGACTTTTATGTTTGTAGGGTCAACCAACTAGTTTAGGGTTAGGGCCTTGAATTAGGTTGGAGAGGAAACTCTTCAAGGCTTTTAAACAAACATCAGATTCAAATCTAGGGAGTGTTAAAGTCCAGTGACGTGAAAGTTATCTGGGACCCCCTCTAACATAAGGGCTAAACACGAGGTCGTGTGAGGAAAGGCAGTGGAGATAACCCCTCCAAATCTAGACTAAATGTAGTGGGGAACGCATATTGAGGATCTGTCATGGGAATATTATCACTCTCATTTGCCTACGGAGCTTCGTGGACCTAGAATCCATTTGAGATCCTCTATTGTCTTTAAAAACACTTTCTTTTGATACCTTGGGTAGGTTTCTTACTTGTTATCCTGCTCATTACAGTCCACCCGACTGTCGACTATACCCGCCCGGTGACTGTTCTTCCAACTGGATAGTGGTTTGCTTGGTTTATCTTATAGTAATTTTTCTAGTGTGTGCTTGGTTTTAAATGTTAGTTAAATCCTTATGGTGTCATTGATCTTTTCACAAAGTGGAAGATCAAGAGCTCCACCAGTCGTGAAGCCTTCAGAGCCTGTCATCGATTGCGTTAGAGCCACCATCGCCACTATTACGGTGAAGACTTGACCAACAAGGGTCATTCGAAGCGACCGGGTCGTAGAAAACTATGCTCGAGCATGCTCAAAGAGGAGATTACTCGAATCCAGAGGAACTTATTATTTCTGACCTTGGAGCAGAATATCTTGGGCTATCCAACCCTCTGATCACTGACTTGTCAGTGTCAATCTTGGTACAAGTTTTCCCTCTGAGGGTAGCACATTACCAGTGTCAGATAGTCTTACAAGCAGCTATGGAAGAAAATGTTGCTACTTCGTCCGGGAGTCCTCATACTCCTGTTTCAGCTACTACCATAGGGGGTATTTTTTCCCCTAACTCGCCTTCCTCGGTCTGGACCACAGTGGTCTTGACCCCCTCTACCTCAGGCAGTGGTCTGATACCATCATTGGCGGAGACCACTACTCCATTCACGTAGAGTGCGACGGGCCCTCCATTTTCATATGGGATGCCCAGATTTGATTCAAACTTCGTCCTTACCTACTACACCTTACAGACCATGAGTCTAGGGGCAGCGAGCTCAAACACTCCCATGAAAGGGTCTATTGGGGGCACTTCAGTCCCTTTCAATGTTATCCCTTACGGTGGGGGTCATATACCTCCTTCGTCCCACTCGCTCGGTGGTGCTTTCCAGCAACCCATCGGGTTGAATGCTAACTACATCTTGTTTGGAGCAGGCAGTTTAGGACCTTCGTCTTACACTACGCCGATGGGATCCATGTCATTCTCTTTGTTTGGCATATTTGGTAATAATGCTTTTTCTTCGATTGTCGTCTCGGCTGGGGGGAACCCTGGTTTTGGACAATAGAATCCTATGCAGGGCACTATTCCTACACAGGGGGAAAGTATAGAAGTTTTCTCCTCACAAGGACTTTAGAATCCTTGGTAGGGATCATTTCCCTTGCAAGGGATGTCAGTCAGGGGCAACCCCTTCCATGGTCAATGGAACCCCGAGCAAGGCTCAATACCTATTCCCGTCGAATCAGCTAGGGGCATCCCCTTCCAAAATCTTTGGAACACAATGCAGAAATCAATTCCTTTCCAATCCACATCGTCCAATTATGGGAATCAGCTGATGATATCCTAACAAACACAGTTTCCGTATGTTGGACAAGGCCACAATGTCTACCAGAACCCTGGCCAGCAACCCAACTTTTCCTGGAAACCGGGTGCTAGTCAAACTCTAGGTCCCCTTTTTCCTCTACATAGTACCCAACCCAAACTATTGTTTCTGGCAATGTTACACCTGCCAGACTTGTCAAGGTTTCTTAACGAACCAATTTGTCATGATCCATTGTGGCCCCCCATGCCGACTAAGTTGCCTTTGGATATTCTAAAATTCGAAGGCAAGCCTGGAGAAGACCCGGGTGATCATGTGACAACTTTCCACCTATGGTGCTCGTCAAACTCGTTGCGAGACAACTCCGTATAGTTGTGCATGTTTCAACGCACTCTTATCAGGGATATTGTGAAATGGTACATCGAGCTCGACCACTCAAGATATTCTTACTTTAGCGACTTGGCGATGGTCTTCCTAAACCATTTCCAACTACCCGTGAGATACGATGTCGTCACCAAATTGTTGGCCAACTTTGATCAGACTAAGGTCGATCATATCTTAGATCACATCTAAGAATGGCGACATTGGAAGAGCTTGATTAAGGTATAGGTCCCACCAGATTTCTTGCTAAAGTGGTTCCTAAAGTCTTTGGTGCCAATTTTATCTAAGGATGTTGCAACTTTAGGAGTGTTTTCAGAGGAGGAGGCGATAATGAGAGAGAAACAACTCGAACTGATTTACTCTCAGTCTGTCTTACTCTATGAGATCTTTCCAGATGCACCACGGTCCATCCTTGACAAGGCCAGACAATATTTTGGACTGTATGCCAATGGTATAGTTGGTTTGGCACAAATAAAGTCCATTGATCTATTGTCAAATCAATTGCAACAATTGTCGATACAACAGACAACGACCAGCCATACCTCTGGTTCGGTTGTTCCCCCTACCCAAACATCGGACATACATAGTGTTTATTTGATGAACTCAAAGGCCAACTAGCAGCCTAAAGGAAAGAAAAAACAACGAAACAAGAAGGGTAAAGGGGATAAGAAGCCTAATAACAATGTTGGCGGGGAAAACATAGAGAAGAGAAAGTCGAAGTATCCATGTAACCTTTGCACGGAGGACCATCCGACTCGTCTGTTCCCTCAACTTGCAGAATCCAAAAAGCTATTGGCGCAGCAACGACCTATTGTGTTGTTGAACCCATTTACACATGGGAAAAACATGGCTCAAGCCTCAGCTTCCTCGAGAGCAGACGGGGGTAGTCAGGGACCCCTCGTGTCTTTCGGTAATACCTCGGTTGTGAATGTTTATATGGTAAAAGGTAACGCTCATATAGAAACCAGGACCCAACATTATGGAACATTGGAATCTATCGAGAAGGGTAAAGAAGCCACAAACCCACCAGTTCCTCTCCAGATCACGAAGACGATGGGAGAAACAATGGCATGCATCCCGAAAGGGACGTTCAAGAAAGATTCTCATAATCTGAACGCAAGGGCTACCCAAAACTACTCTGTGGTGGAATATTTGACACAAACCCCTTACGTTATTTTTTCTTTGGAGGTCCTCCAGAGCTTCCCTTCATAGAGAAAGGTTATTTTATATGCCTTGGGATCTACAGAAACTTGTAATCTATGAGCAATTGTTCTCGATCCAACTGACTTGAAACCTCGTCTCCCTTACCACATTGCATTTCAAATAGTAGTGGCTTACACCAAGAAACATTTTACTCAGAATATATTTCGTATGGTGGTTGATGAGGGTGCCTCGACTTGCGTGATGTCATTAGCATGTTGGAAGGCCATTGGCCAACCCATTTTATATCCGTCGCCTAATTTTCTTACTACTTTCAATGGTCATTCTTTCAGACCACATGGAATCATTCCTTTTTTCCCCATGCAGTTAGGAGGGAAGATCATGTGCGTCGAAGTTGAAGTGGTTGATGTGCCTCTCAACTACAACCTTATATTAGGAAGGAGTTGGACCTATGCAATGCATGCAGTGGTTGCCACAGTTTTTTTAGTCTTGTTATTCCCATACGAGGGTCGAATCGTGACCATTGACCAGTTGTCCTTCTCCCATCCTAACCCTTCATCGGGGGCATCCACGGTCTTGATGATTGATAACCCTCAGCCTGGCACCATCAACGTAGGGGTTGGTTTATGTCCATCATTGATGGGTACTTTTGATTACCCGCCTCCTTCTGCGATGTCAATTTTATTTTGGTTGTCCCTGACCAGCCCAGGGCTGAAATATTTCAAATGTCAACATTTTGAACGAATTAATTTCATGATCTGTGGACTCTTCCTTCCCCATCGGCCTCAATGGAGGGGACAAGTCATTCTAGCATGGCCATGCCCTTGTCCGTGGCAAAATTTGCATACAACATTGTCCAGCAAGCTTCTACCGACCCCGATCTGACTCCCGCACAGGAGTTAGATCCAGTTCTCGAGCCTATTTGGGCTCAAGGTTCCCTTTCCACTACAAATTCTTTAGACCTGATATTTCCCTCGGATGAGTCAATTCTTGAGGTATTGACTGGTCCAGAAATACCCTGGGATGATCTCCATCTCATATCTTATTTCCTCCTGAAGTTAAGAAGAATAGAGGTGGGTGAATTTGTTTTGACTATGACTGGAGATAGGTCTTGTCCTGTTAATCCTCTGGCTACGCACGTAGTTTATGTTGAGGGTAATATGGTGAGTATCTCTAAAACGATACCTATATATATCTCCAAAACCCCTTGCATCATGGAGAATGTTTTCGTCGGAGTGGACTTCTCCCCTGAAGAGATTCAAATTTATACAGACTTATTTAAGGAATTCTACGATGTTTTTACCTGGTCTTACGAGGAAATCTCAGGCATTGATCCAAGAATCGTCGAACATGAGATAATGACTTATCCCGACGCCAATTTGGTCCCACAGAAGCTTCGTCCAGTGAATTTTTGGAAAGAGGCAACAATTAAGGTTGAAGTAGAGAAATTGCTTAAAGTCGGTTTCATCTACCCCATACAGTTGACACAATGGGTGTCAAATCATGTTCTAGTTAACAAAAAACATGGTACGATTCGCGTGTGCATGGACTTTCGTGAATTGAACAAGGCCTATCCAAAAGATAATTTTCCCACCCCATTCATCGATCATATTGTCAATGAATGTGTAGGTTGTGAGTTCTTTTCATTCATGGATGGTTTTTCGGGATATAACCAGATTCAGATCAAACCAGAAGACCAGCATAAAACAGCTTTTATTTGTCCTTGGGGCACATTTGCTTATCGTAAGATGCCTTTTGGCCTGAAGAATGTTGGAGCCACTTTTCAGTGGGCCATGTCTTTTGCTTTCCACGGCATTAGACATATAGTCGAGGCTTATATTCATGATATAGCATCACGCTCTCATAAGAGATATGATCATCCCACACACCTCCGACTAATCTTCAAAGGATGTCGCTACTATAGGATTTGCTTGAATCCTAACAAGTGTAGTTTTTGCGTGACGTCAGGTCGTCTCTTAGGTTTCATAGTTTCGACAACATGGATCATGGTCGATCCTCTTAAGGTTGAGGCACTAGTTCAGTTGCCTCCCCTGTGCACAATACCCCAGCTTTAAATCTTATAGAGGAAAGCGAACTTTCTTCGACATTTTGTCACAAACTACACTGAGATCACTAAAGGTTTCATTTGTTTATTGAAAAATGGAGTCCCTTTCTGTTGGGAAGAAGCTTCTCGGTGCTCTTTTGAAGTGTTGAAATGCTCCCTTATGTCTTCCCCTCTGCTTCAGCCTCCCGATTATAATAGATATTTCTTGTTGTACTTGGTCATTGCAGAATCATCCATCGGCATGGTCTTTGTTCAAGAGGATGATCTTCTCTAGGAGCATGTTATTTATTACATGAGTCGAGGCCTGGTTGGGTTGGAACTCAACTATTCCCATGTTGAGAAGATTGCTTTGGCAGCAGTGCATGTTGTCCAATGATTTCGTCATTATATTTTTCTTCGCAAGACCACCATCATTGTCATTGTGAATCCCTTTAAATATGTGTTGACATGACGGGTCATTGGAGGAAATATCAATTGATGGATTGTAATCCTCCAGGAATTTGACTTGGATTTTGTTTCCATGAAATCCAAGAAGTCGTTGGTCTTTGCAGAAATTATTTTGTAACTTCTGGTCGAATCAAGTGATGTTACGCCTGAAGAATCACCTATTAAAAGAGATATTTTTTTGATCACATATTCGGACCCTAGTATGGAGATATACTAGTCTATCTCCAAACTTTGAAGTGCCCTACTTCTACTTCCCGTGACGAGCGTCGGCGAATTCGACATCAGGCACGAAACTATCTCATACTCAATGACCATTTGTATCGTCAAGGTGTAGATTGCATTCTTCGTCAATGCCTTATACACGAGGAAGAAAAACTTGTTCTTAACAACTGCCACACTGGAGCATTTCATGATCATTTGTCTAGGTTGGGAACAACCCAAATGATTCTACGAGCCGGTTACTTTTGGCCTATGTTAATCAAATATTGTGTTGAGTCGGTCAAGAAGTGCCACCTGTGTTATATCTTCTCTTGGAAGATGAGGGCACATCCTTCTCCCATGTTTCTCTTCATCGTTGTTGGTCCCTTCACTAAGTGGGGGATTGATTTTACTACATGTCACCCGGCTTCAGCCAAGGGGCATTGTTATATCATTGTAGCGGTAGACTACTTCACCAAGTGGGTCAAGGTTATGCCAACGTTTAACAATGATGGTGAAATAGCAGCTCTCTTCATTTTTAACCAGATAGTAGCAAGGTTCGGCATCCCGAAGGATATTGTCACTAACCATGGAAGTCACTTCTAGAACAAAATGATGTCTAATTTAACATCAAATCTTGGGTTGAGGAAACAACATTCATCACCCTACTACCCACGAGAGAATGGTTAGGTGGAAACTGTGAATAAGTCTCTCAAGACTATTCTTCAGTGAACGATTAATTATGCCAAGTCAAATTGGTATTTGATGTTGTACTTGGCATTATGGGCCTACCGAACATCTGTAAAGACTGCCACCATTTTCTCACCTTTTCAACTCATTTACGGGCTAGAAGCAGTCTTACCTATTGAGTGTCAGATCATGTCTTTAAATTTGCTATTAGATTTACTGCCAGACACTTCACCACTTGAGGAACACCTATTATATCTCAAGCATCTCAATGAGCAATGTCGTGATGCATCCTTGGCCAACAAAGCTCATAAGCAATGAGTCAAGTGACAATATGATCAGTTCATTTGTCCTCGGATTTTATCTAAAGGCGATCTTGTCCTGGTCTATGACCAAGACAAGGATCCCCTGGGGGCAGGAAAGTTCAAACCCATGTGGGTCTAACCTTTCATCATGAAAGAGGTCTTAAAGAAGGGCACTTATCATCTGGTTGACTTTGAGGGAAATGCTTTGGCGGAGCCTAGAAATGGGATCTACCTCAAGAAGTATTACTCTTAGGTCGATCGCCTGGGTGACTTCTTGTACATATGTATAGTTCTTATACAACCTTTTTGTTTTTTTGTTTTATGGACATATCGTTATTTATGTCATATTTTTCATTGTGGAAGATTTCAAGTGAATCGGAGGTGTTTGTTGGGTTCACAGACGACGCTATCTGACACATTCGAAGGCTTGCTTCCGCAACTTGGGTGATTTTCACACCTGAAGGCCAGTTTCTATCTTCTAGATTTATCTGTCTAGGTGACACCACAAACAATGTCGCCAAGTACAGTGCAGTGATAGAGTTGTTTCGTGACACTTTGTCGCATGGAATTTCTCACCTCCAGATCTACTTAGATGCTCAGCTAGTTGTGTCCCAGTTAAATGGAGTGTATCACGTTTATGATCCTACTTTACACCGACGTTTCTTTAGGTTACGTCTCTTAGAACGTTACTTTGATTACATTATGTATATCCATGTTCCTAGAAGATTAAATTGAATGACAGATACTCTAGCTAATCAAGTATTAGATTGGCATGTTGCACACACATACACATGTACATACATTTGTAAAAAATGTGATCCAAAAGACATAAATATGTAAATATGTGTGTGTGTATGTGTGTGTGTGTGTCAAAAAGTGTCAGAGTACATAGGTGGGAAAGAATTCCTCAAAAATAATATATGGTATACATCACGACGCTTATGCCCTCAAAAATATACAAAAAGTTCTCTCGGCACATAATAATTCTAGCATATCTAAGCTCGAGGCCTATTGGCCATGTCATAGTGAACGATGGCATTAGCCAAACACCGAAAAAGTTGGACCCAAGTCCATGGCACCCCAACTACATGAGGTTGCATGGATGGCAGGAGATTCTCGATCTCAGCCATAGGAACTATGCGAGTGAGTGCGATGATGTTCTACTCCACCCGTCTCAAAACTCTCTCAGCTTCTCTGGCCAGAAGTCCCCCTCTGGTTGTTGGTTCGTCAGCTACTATTGGGGTCGCCTCTGGTCGAGGACGTCATCGAGTCCTTGCGAAGTCTGTCGGGCACACTGGTCCCACATCTGTACATAACAGATACATAGATGTTAGTACTCTGATGCGTATAAAAATGATATATATATATATAAGAAATTAAAAATTAAATAAATTTAAAAAATGTGTACCTAGCTCTCCTCACTCCTCTTCGGGAGGTACGGGCATGTCTGGATCTATGGAGAATTTTATTCCATCATAGGGGTAGACCTCTATGGTTGGAATCTGTCATTCCCACCAGTTGAAGAATTTATTGTTGAAGGCCTATATGGTCCTCCCTCCCCTCTGTTTTGGCAGTAGTGTTTCCCATCTACATACCGTTGGGAAGGAGGCCACATGCCCCCGTACAGTCTCTCTAGGACTCAAATTGGGCACCCTCTCGAAGACAAATGAGCATAGAATGGTGCCAAACCTGAAGTTCTTGTTGTTACACTCTCAACACTCTGTCAGTTGCCTCTTCATGCAAGTGAGCACGGTCGTGCTCCATTCATAAATATGTGCCTCCAAGCACTAAATTGAAAAATGCATGTGCGCCCGGGAAGCCTGGTGTAGGGTCATGGATCCAGTGATCCACCCAATAAGAAATAGGATCACCTTTAGTGACAAGTTGGTGATCTTGTTGATGGGAACTTGAGAACCTACTTTCTTAGTGTCAGCCTCGCAATGCATCATGATGTAGTCTGCAATGTTGAAAGGCCCAGGGGGGAAAGTGTGCAGATCAACCGGTTCCCCTCTCCTTGAGAGACTATTCAAGAAGTATATGTCCTCGGTCGTTGGATTCAATGACTGCCCCTCTATCATAAAATCCTCTGCGGCTGGATGCTAGTAATCCACCAGGGTTTTCAGTAACCTATGTTCTACCCTCATAAATAGACACTGAAAGAAATTCCATAGCCCGCATTATTTTAATGTGGAAATGGAAGCAGGGTCCTCATCGACCAAGATATCAATATCCTTATGTTCCCTCTCCCTCCAGTGGACATACATCATGTTCCATGACAGATCAAAGGGGAGTTAGCTCTTGCATTTTTATTTTTTCCATACTTTTGAGGGTGTACACAGGTTGTTTTGGACACAATCATGTATGTACGTGGGCAGGCTATTTTCTACCCGAGTACATATGCGGGTTGTCCTTCGACATCCCGCGTACACGTAGGTTCGCCCTTTTTTAGGAGAGTGTTCGCCCCAAAAAACAAAAAATAATACACAAAGGAAAAATGGAAATGCAGGAGGGATGAGTTTTTACTTACTTGGTCTGAGAGGAAGTTCGTTTCGTCCTCTGAAGCTCCTGGAATCAACTTATTTAGAAAAGGGACTTTTTTACCTTTTGGTTAATTTTCAAATTGCAATGGTGAAAATGAGTTGCCAGCTTCTATTTATAGACTTTTTTGGCCCTTTTTGCCACTTTTTTGACCCCCTTTGTCATTTTTTGTTTTTGGAAATCATTTAATTCTATTCTTGAGTTTCTTATTGGATGTTATGATACACTTTTCCTTTTGGTTTGGTAAATTTTTGGGAGATGGGTCACTTTTAAGATCCTTTGGTAAAAGTCATTTTTTCCAACTTTTTGCATACAAGTTAGGATTTCACCTCCATTTTATGCATCTTGTTGTCTTTTCTGATTTTCCATGGGATCTATCCCACCAACGTGCGACATGGAACCATCACTGTTTCTTTAGAAGTGTCGTGATTAGGTGGTAGATTCTACCTTTACATGGATGCCTTAGATAGATCCTTGTTGCATTTTGGCATTCCTGTTATCTATAATGACTTTAGGCTAGGGAGTCCTTGTTAGTCCTATCATGATTATGAGATTGAACCTCATTTGTCTGATGCACCATCACTTTTTGGCCTCACCCTCGAGACTCCCAAAATGAGCATGCTCTGTTCTCTTTCAAGCTCGCTTTGAAATTCCAAAGCAACATTTGATAAGACTACATTTATGCTTTTCAATCTTCTCTAGATTAACTGAGAAAAGTAACCTTGTGGTGTCTTCTTTAAGCCCTTTTCAGACTCTCTAAAAATGAAAATATTGCCAAGAGATCTTGTTGTCCTTCATGCTCGCCAAACTCAAATTTGAAGGCACATCTGTTTGGTGGTAGTTTACCCCTTTTTCGGTCTGGATGGTCAATTTTATGAACAAAGGTATACTCTAGGAACTTTGGTTCACTAGAAGAGTATTCTCAGGTATAATTTTAACCCCTTTTCCGATCTAAGGGACTAAATTTACGAAAAAGGAACATTCTCCTTGGTTTTGGTTTATCACCTTTTTCAGGCCTTGGAGATTACTTATGAAAAAGGAACCCCCACGGAGTCCATAGTTAAGCTATTTTCAGACTCCCTAAAATTGAAAAGATCATCGAGTGGCCTTGTTCCTTCACACTCGTTAAATTGGTCTAGAAGAACATCTAATGGCATGAGTTTACCCATTTTTTAGGCCTATGGATTATGGAGGAAAAAGGTACACCTCGAAAGATTCCTCTCGCCGAGAGAGTTCTCCTCAGTAAATTTTATAATTTTTCGAGCTAAGGAGACTAAATCCATAAAAAGGCAGTGATTCCATAGTTAATCTCTTTTCAGACTCTTTAAAATTGAAAATATTTCCAAGTGATCTTGTCTTTGTCACACTCGTTAAAATGGTTTTGAATAGACATATTTTCGGTGCTAGTTTACTCCTTTTTCGAACCAACTAGACTATCTCCGAAAAAGGTACCCCTTGGAGTCTTGTTTTACATTTTTTCAAACTCTCTAAACGTGAAAAAACTACTAATCTTACCTTCTTTGTGCTCGTTAAAAATACATTGAAGGGGGTTTCATTGTGTTTTGCTAATCACATTTGCATCTATGCATCTTTGGCCTAATGTTGGCTCCATGTTGCTCTCAACTGAACCTTTGAAGCATGCCTTATACGCAAGCCTTGTAGCACTTTGCCTCTGCGACCTAACACCTTGACCCATGGAGGAATTTTACCCGAGTGTCCTTTTCCTACACATCTCTCATTGCTCTGAGCATTAGTGTGTTTCTTGCGCTTGGAACTAGTATGCTTTCTTGTGACACTCATTCCTCCTTTGTAACATAGCATTATTTTATTCTTTTTCAAAGCTCTTGAAAAAATTGAAAAAGACAAAAAAAAAAACCAAAAAGAGGGGACGGGAAATATATATTCTTTTTTTTGGCAGCACAATGAGTTGCCCTTGGACAAAGCACATCCTTCCATTTGTTCGTCAAGATTTGGGATCTAATATGACCTTGGGAAGTTTTTCTTGCTATATAGAGTTGTGTCCTCCTCTGTTTGGTTACTTTTCCAAACACATGGAGAGTTTGTGTTTCCTCCTACATCGTGAACTTATGTCAATGTCATGTTGCCTGAGTCTGATCATATTTCGTGTTTTTGTCCAAGGGAAGTTTCACCCAACCTGAGTCGTCCTTTATGTAGTTTATCTGTTGACCT
The DNA here is from genome assembly GCA_009831015.1 of Picea engelmannii. Classification (NCBI taxonomy): domain Eukaryota; kingdom Viridiplantae; phylum Streptophyta; class Pinopsida; order Pinales; family Pinaceae; genus Picea; species Picea engelmannii. The sequence continues at coordinate 412,489 of ML786930.1, read as the reverse complement.
CATGACCTAGCCATCCTGAAAGCCCAATCAAGTCCTTGTTCAAAATCAATGAATTTCTCTGCTTGATCATCGAGATCCTCTTGTCTTATCCCGACGAGTCGTCGAAGACCTCTGGGTAGTGAAGTCATACACTCACATTGTACTCCTACTCGAGTTTTGAAGATCTGTAAGTTGTTGCTCGAGCTATGAAGACCTCATCTCCAACCATCGGGCGTTGTTGGCTTCTTGAAGATGGATATTATACTTGTATATCTTTGATTTTGAGATGTAGATATGTTGTGTATTGCTCACGGCTACAATTTATATAGTTATATGACATGAATATGCAGTGTATTTGATTGGAAGCCATGATTTATTTCATCCCAAGCATGGGTATGCCCGCCTCGGAGAGACAATTGTTATTTTGCAGATGGCACCTCCCGAACTCTAGTCCCGAGCTCACTTGTTTCGTACATTGGTGAATATTTTGTAATGTATTTTGGCCATCAGATTCTCTTCTGACCTCACACATTAGTGGGCATCTGTTATAACCTTAAATTTATCTACACATACATACTTGGCCTTTGGCCCTCTTACTTGCATTTTTTACCAAGCCATCATTGAGTTACTCTTCCAAAAAACCCATTTTTTGAAGATGTACACACCCTGGTCCAATATTGCCTGCGTACATATGCTTGTTGCAGCACTAAAACCCATGTACATACATAGATGTTTCACCATTAAAACCTGCATATACCTGCAAAAGTTGCAAGGAATTCATTGAGATTACGGGCTATAGGGTAGTTTCCCAACTAATCCACCACCTATAGCCCGTCACCCAACCGAATAACCATCATTTTTTCATATAAAAGGAGGTGTTGGGGTCTCATTCCACATCTAGAAATAAGAATAGTGAAACTCTTCTCGTTTCACATCCCATCCTTGCCCCAAGTAATTGCAGCCCTTTTGTGAGAATTACCTCAGCATTCCCCAATTAGCCCTTCTTCCTCCATCAGAACCCATTCACTTCCCAAGAAGAGATCAAAAGGTTGAGAGGAGAATCCTTACAAAGGTGAACTTGGAGCTTGGTGAAGAGGATCTCATACCAGGTTTGTGGAGCAGTAGTCAGCTTTGGTTGTAAAGGTATAATCATTGAGTTATTAATAAAAGAAGTACTTTTCCTCTCCCAAATCATGGTGTATTGAATGCTTTTAATGGTTTCTGTTTTGGCATTCTAACATATAACCCTAATTTGTATATGAATAGCATGCTTATAGCTTTTTGTTTGTCTATCTTTGAATGCAGGCCAGCCTTGGGAGGAGGTGTGTAGTCAGCGAAGCTTTCAAGCACGAGGGGATCATCATCGGACGCGGAGTAGAGGTATAGTTACCTGATCCCTCTCATCTTTTCTTTTCTTGTATAAGTCTTGGGTATGTTTAGGGTAGTTAGAGAAGTAGTTGAATTTTAGACGGTTAATTGATCTTCCTACATTATGAACCCTAGTGTATTCATAGGGAGGTTTTCCCGCTAGCAGAACTAGCGACCATACTGGGGAAGCCTCTAGGGTTTTAGGGGATTTTTGGGTGTCTAGTTGGTTTTTCTTCCTTTCGAGTTTTTATTGAGTATTTTGAGTCTTTTAAGGGATTCTGGTCACCTTTTGGTGCCATACCAGTTCTCCCTTCCATATCAGTCTGGGTGTTTTATTTATTTTTTGAGGAAGTACAGAGGTGTACGCGCCCTACAAAATTTATTTATCAGATCATCCATGGTCATTTGTTTGAGTCTTAGCTCGTAGAATTCCTTAGTCTTTATTTCATAATATATTTCTGACAAATATTGCTTCTTGAAATATTTCTTAAAATCTGACCATTCCATTTGTTTCTCTTTCAATCCCTTCGCCAATTTCAGGTCTTTCCACCAGATACTTGTTTTTCCCTTCAAGTTGTAAATGGTCATTATGACTTTCATATTATTAGATTAATTGTAAATATGGAAGTATTTCTTTATATCTAGTAACCATGCTTCAGCCTCTTCACCTGTCCTTGATTCTTCGTCAAAGGTGGACGGTTTTATGTTCTTGAATTCACCTTCTAGTTGATCTACTTGTTTTCTTTTTCTTCCTGTAGTTTTTTTGTTTCCTATCATGGGTGTGTCTTCGGGATAACTATTCTCATTTCATGTTTCATGACTAGAGTTTTTAGAGGACCTTTTGTTGACTTCTTCCTCCTTGTCATTGTCCTTTGGGATCTTCTTGGTTACTATACTGCACAGTAGCATTTCATTTATTTCTAAATGGTCTTCCTGTGCCTTTTTCAGCTTTTCATTATCTTCTTTAAACACTTGTAATTCCACGATGAGGTTTTTCATTATTTCCAAAACATGGGTGGTTGAACTTTCTTCGTTGTTATGCCCTAGTTCTTTAGGAAGTCCTTGATTTGGATTCTCTTCAGGTCTGATTTCTTCTTCATTATGTGCTAACATTATCACAATAGACCAACAATTTTTTTGTTTGTAACAGTAAACATATTTGTTAGTTTTTCTTCAACAGAAATTAAAAACTTAAAATAATGTGTCATTGCCTTGAGGTCTAAGTGTTGTAACCTTCAGCCCTGATACCATATGTAATGTACCCCAAATTTCCCAAATAAAAAAAATGTTAGGGGACATTAAAGTTCCTTGACTCTCCAACATTTGATTGTGACACAGAGATAATCCATTAAACATATCTTGATTTCTTTATTGTATGTATAGCATATTTATTGTCGTTATTGGATTGGAATTATACACTTATTTGTATTGAAGAAAATTGTGACCAGGACTTTCATGGCCCTTAGAATAACCACCATGTCTATGTCAAGACATGATATCCATAATATAGCGCATAATAGACTATCATTAATCCTCTATCATCCACTTCTACATAATTCTCCTAGCTCTAATCAACAATGTATACTATAGACTATAGACTATACATTATCATATAGTCTATTTGTAACATTAACCATAACAATGCATATTGTTTATCATATAGATTATCATATGGATACCCTCACAATAATACTATATATATATACATTGTTTACCACATAAATTATCTTATGGATATTCTAACACTACCACTATCTGTAACAATATACATATCATTTAACACATAGACTATTATGTGGATTCCATAATCCTAACACTATCCATAAAAATACATATATCGTTTACATATAGTCTATTGTATGAATACCATAACATTGTATGACTTTAGTATAGTGCAACAAACATATGTCATAGCATTGTTAGAAACCCTATCTGACTAGAAACATAACTCAACAATAAAGGGGTTTGAAACCATTTTAATGGTGGTTGATAGGTCAGGTCCTGTAGGCATTTAATCTTGTCCTGGTCCATTAATGGGGAGACCTATCTCGTACCCTCCAGACTTGACACTTAGGAGATACTTCCCAACATGGGCTCGCCACCTCCCTTGAATTCACATGGAAAATACATAGGGTGTACCAACTGCTATCACTCCTCTCGCGAGGCCTTTGAGGTAACATTTGTTCATTGTTTTCCCCCTTTGGTCCTATAACATGATTTTTGTCTCTGCATTTGAAACACGACTGGTGTGTTTGGTGAGGTCGGCTCTGGTGTGTGATGGAAAAAGGGCAATGCATACCTGGGGTTCTCTACGCACCAAGTAAGTAAACGGTTTCATTGTTTATTACCTCTATGAGAATTATTTCATGATGTAATCTTTGTTTTATGAAAATGTAATTAGCTAGCAAACCTCGTGTTTCCTTTCTCTATTTGAGGGTTGATGGTTTCACCCTGTATGCATTTTCTACCCAGGATTTCCACCATGTTTATGGTTTCGGTTTTGGAGAGTTATTGTGTTTCCCTCTGGGTTGAATGTTAGGCTTATAACCTTGTACTCAGCACCCAGCCGATCCGACAGGCATATGTACTTAGCCTTGCCTGGGGTTCCATTGACCATGGAATGGGTTTCCCCCGAACGACATCCCTTGCGAGGGAATTGATCCCTTACAAATATTCCAAAGTCCTTGTGAAGAGAAAACTCTTGTACTTCCCTCCTGTGTAGGAATAGTACCCGGCACAGGATTCGGTTGTCTAAAACCAGGGTTTCCCCCAGTCGAGACGACAACCAAAGAAAAAGTGTTATTACCAAACATGTCTAACAAAGAGAACAACATGGATCCCACCGGCGTAATGTAAGATGAAGGTCCTAAACTACCTTCTCCAAACAAGTTGTAGTTAGCATTTGGCCTGATGGGTTGCTGGAAAGCACCACCAAGCGAGGGGGACAGAGGAGGTAAATGACCCCCACCGTAAGGGATATCATTGAAAGGGACTGAAGCTCCCCCAGTAGACCCTTGCATGGGAGTGTTTGAGCTCCCTGCCCCCAGACCCATGGTCTGTAAGGTGGATTAGGTAAGGACGAAATTTGAATCAAAGATGGGCATCCCATATGAAAATGGAGATTTTTTCGTACTCTACGTGAACGGAGCAATGGTCACCGTCGATGATGGTATCGGAACACTACCCGAGGTAGAGGGGTCGATACCACTATGATCGGGACTAGCGAAGGTGGGTTAGGAGGCAACATACCCCCTTGTGGTAGTAGCCGAAATGGGAGTATCAGGACTCCCGGATGAAGTAGCAACATTTGCTTCCATAGTTTCTTGTAAGATTATCTGACGCTCGTAATGTGTTAGCCTCGGAGGGACAACTTGTACCAAGATTTGCGCTGAAAAGTCAATGATCGGAGGGTTGGTTGGCTCGAGATATTCCACTCCAAGGTCAGAAACAGTAGGTTCCTCCCGATTCGAGTAATCTCCTCTTGGAGAAGGCTCGGGCACAATTTCCTGCAGCCCAGTCACTTCGAATGACCCTTGTTGGCAAGTCTTCATCGTAATGGTGGCGGTGGTGGCTCTAATGCAACCGATGGCAAGCCTTGAAGCCTTCGGGACCGGCTTAGATCTTGATCTTCGACTTTGTGAAAAGATCAACGAAACAATAAGGCATTAACTAACATTTAAAACCAAGCACGCACTAGAAAAATTCCTATAAGATAAACCAAGCAAACCACTATCTAGTTGGAAGAATAGTTACGCCAACCAACACTAGATCAACTTACCAATGCAAGTGAAAATTGAAAATGGAAGCACCCTCCAGGTATACTTTGCAAAGTGTGACCCGACATATGCCATAGGTATTGTCATATACCCCCACATTCACCAATGTAAGTCCCTAGAATACAGGAAACTAAGTTGCCAACTTGCAAACAGTCACCAGGCGGGTACAGTCAACAGTCGGGTGGACCACAATGAGCAGGATAACAAGTCTGAAACCTACCGAGGGTATCGAAAGAAAGTGGTCTGGAAAACAACAGAGGATCTCAAACAGATTTGAGGTCCACAAAGCTCTGTAGGCAAATGTGAGCAATAGTATTCCCACGACAGATCCTCAATATGTTTTCCCCACTACATTTAGTTCAACTTTGGAGGGGTTATCTCCGTTTCCTTTCCTCATGCGACCTCATGTTTATCCCCTGTGTTAGAGGGGGGTCCCCGATAAATTTCATGTCACTCGACTTTAACACTCCCTAGCTCTGACTCTGATGTTTGTTTAAAAGCCTTGAAGAGTTTCCTCTCCAACCTAATTCAAGGCCCTAACCCTAAACTGGTTGGTTGACCCTACAAACATAAAAGTCTAATTAATTTTAGATTTAGTGTTCATTTTAATGGCTTGATTAACTAAAAGGGTATGGATATGAAACTAGTGATGTTTATGAGAGATAAAAAGAGGAGAAAAAGATGAAACTCTGAAAGAAAAAATACTTCTATTCAAAAGTAAAGATTCACAACTAACGCTTTGTAAACAACTTTTTCATAACTAACTTTTTCAAGATCTTTAAAAAGAAGACCTAAAACAAAATTTCACTTGACTACGATCTACTTAAGTTTCAAGAAATCAGTAAAGAACTTAAAAAATGAACTATTTTTCCTATCAAATAAAACAACTAACTCCAACTACTTTACCAAACTAAGAATGAAAAATCTTTTTCTTTTTTGAAAATGCTTCAAACAGGAAAAACTTGAAATAAATATTGTTTTCTCTTTTTTTCAAAGAAAATGAAAGGGGGGAAAAGAGCTACAAGGAAAGACTGAAACAGACTTTTGGCCCACTGCAGATCGCAGGGAATCAATAAAGACACCAAACAGGTCGATAAAAAATTCAAAGACTCGATTAAAACCCTTTCAAAAGTAAACACAAGAAACTTCAAAAGGACAAGCAAATTGAAATCTAACCCAAGCTATGACTGTAAAAACTAAGACACTGAACTCTGTCAAGAAACCCTGAGAAGTATAAACCTCAATTAGGAAAGAGGTTGGCTACCTCTTTTTCAAAAACAGTTTCTTGAACCAAGTACGCTATTGTTGTTTCAGAAGCCTGTGTATGTACGTGGGTTGTTTACTAGATAGGGCATATCATTTTATAATTCCCAGTCTAACCGTGGCTCAAATCATTTTAATGTTAGACCCTCTATGTTTTTTTTATTTTATTCGTCATTCTAATATTTTTATTCTTACCCTCTGGGACTCATCCAGAGATCTGAAGACTTGCTATGCTACTTGCCATTATTCAGACTTGTTTGTTGTTGACGCTCCATAAGAAATGCACTCTGTATAATATAAGGCAATACTAACCCTTTGTGGGAAATTCGTCTTTACCTTCTGTGTATATAAAATAACAGTATTAATCCTCTGTGGGAATTCGTAATTTACTCTCTATGTATATAAATAGCAGTATTAACCCTCTGTGGGGATTCTTAATTTACGCTCTGTGTACATAAATAGTAACCCTCTGTGGGAATTCGTAGTCTACGCTCTGTGTATATAAATAGTAACCCTCTGTGGGAATTCATAATCTATGCTCTGTGTATATAAATAGCAGTATTAATCCCTCTCTGGGAAATTCGTGTTTACCTACTGTGTATATAAATAGCAACGTAATTTGTTTGAATACAACACTTGCTTGTACCCCATGGTTGTAAAACAAATTCTCTGTCGGGAAGCATCGTGGATTATCCCACGGCCACTTGATCTCTCGTTTGATAGAACTAAATCGTTATGAAAAGGGTTCGAGCACATTTTTGCACAATCAGACTTCAAACTATGCATTAGGTCCTTGTTGTAATGTTATTTAAATTTTGTGGTTCATTGTGAACAAAACACAGGTCGCATCCTATGTGCCTCTTATGAATGTTTATTGATTTAATGTGAGTATACACAGGGTTCGTAGAAATATAAATGTGTGCTTAATGTTTGATTAATCCAAGCACATTCTATTTCGATGCTAGTTATTTACTGTCGTCGCTCTCTATTTTATAAGTGAAAATTCTATTCACGGGTACATGAAATTAATGATGGGACCCTTTTCTGTTTTGTGAGGGTACCCATCAGTCAATTTTGGGTCCACTCCTCCTCCTCCTAGATTGTGGACAGATTGTCCCACAAGAACAAAAGGTGATCTGATTCTTCGTCAGACTCAAGCTAAGTATTTTCCTTGACTTATTCCTATTGTTTGATCTCCATAGAATTAAAATGTTAGCACAGTTTACTAAACCCCCTATTACTTCCTTTGCAGGTTGCACAAGTTGGTGAAGTATGATGAAGGATTCATCTTACTCAAAAGGTATTCAAGTTCCATGTCCTTGCGTGCATTAACTTTGGTTATAACCAGATTCTATGTATACTTTCTTAGAATTTTGTTTAAAAACAAGGGGTTGTGGAGTCTTTGGTCTATGGTACTCCAACTGTAATATTTGAACTATGATTGATTGCATACAAAGGTTGTTTTTGTAAAATACTTTGAACAAGGTTCATTTGAATATGACATCTACTTTTTCAATACACTTGTAGTCTACTGAATCACTATCTTTCTGTGGTGATAGATAATATAAAGAATATATATGGATTGTTATTCTTTTACCTATTCTTTACATGTTATCAACTTGGTAAACACACCATTTAAGTTTATTCCTTATTGCACCATTTTTCTATAGTGATTGTTATGTACATATTTGAATAGAAATGCAAAATATATATATATATAAACCACCATCATATCTCAAACAACCAATATTTCCAGTATGATTTAACTATGATAAGCCATAGGAAAACATGATCATACAATCCCTTAAGAATTGATCTCATTCATGTATACACAGTCAATCATATTCGTAACAAATGATAATGATAAATATAACATTGACAAATAATACAAGCTGAGATACATATCTGAAACTTGATGCTGAAATACAAATGGAACAGCCACGTTCCACCCAACCATAGAACAGAACAACCAAGTTCACTTTCCCTGTTCACCCCCTATCTTGATCATAAGTCCATAAGGGAAAACTGAATGATCCTCCTTATCTACAGTCACTATCCATAGATCAGAAATTCCTTTGCCTCACACTAACAGTGCTCATAACAAAAAATAGTTTATTTTCCCCAACATACTAAGCAGTGTCCTGCCTCCTCCATATGTTGTTTTTATATGCATCATTGTGCCTAGGTCTTTCCTTCCCTCCTTGAGAAATTTGCAGCTTTACAAATCCTTGATTTTTAGGGGCTGCTAGTGGTCAAATTCCACATTTGTCACTTGTAAAAATCAGCCTTGAGGTAACTCAAACCTATTCCCCACTCATGGAGTCATGGTCAGCTATTTTTAACCTGCATGTTCCATTTGTATTCCAGCATTTAATTTATTAAAAGTTTGTCTTTCACATGTGTCAAAATAAAAGAGGTTAGTTGGGCAAGTCAAATATTTTCCCAACAGTTATCAAATAATCAATTACAACAATAAAAATTCCAAATTCAGATTTTCCATAATTGGCAACTAATTTCCAAATCTGAATTTTCCAAAAACGAAAATTTATTTCTAGGTTCACTTAGAATTTAATATTATAATATTTGAGGATATTATAGTTTTCCCCTAAACAGTTCCTTATCTCAAAGTTACTACTTCAATCATGCCCCCCTACAGGGGTAATACATCAAACCGCTCCATGGAATCAAAAACATGGGTGATGGTTCATGCATTGGTTTAAATATCTATGTTATGGATTGACTTGTTCCCTCCTCCAACACATGTTTCTTCTCAAACACAGAGGACAAAGTTGGCAAGAAGACGTTTAAGGATTCTCTCTCAATGTCAGTTTTGAACGTCTAGGCTCAATATGATCCTCCCAATCACTTCTCCATTGAAAGGTTGTCTCCATTCCTACTATTGCAGTAGCTAAGAAATCCAAGCCTCACTTTAATTTCTATCAAAACCACATGATAATATGTGATTTTAACGAACTATGGCCAATACTTGTGTATTTTCACATCTAACCAAATCCCCTACTATGAAGTGAATCTTATATCTATACATGTGCTCGTGAATTCTTCATTGTTGAATTTAAATTAGTTGTCGACAAGGGAAATGCCTTTCACTTTGGCCCTCAGTTTTGGGAAAATATCAATATTTCTATGAAGCCTTGTTATCCAACCTTTGATACCTCAATATATTGTTTATTCTCGGTCTCATTGTGGGTTAGGCACCCCAACTACTCCCTTCAATTATTGGCCCTTTATATTCTAACAAAGATTGGAAATGACATCAATAAATTTCATTTCTATAGCCATGAAACCATTGAAATACAATGCACAACCTTCACGAGGACATGTTTTGAAATTGGTCTATTAAAAGGGCTTCCATAAGATATTTGGTTGGATGTTGTTGACTATGTCTAGAAACAAAAATTAGACTATGAGCATATTAATTTTTTATGCATAGCATGTTTTGTGATAGGGCATATAGTTTCCTCTCTCCCTAACTTTTCTCTTGATAAGGAGAAATCAAAGCATGTTGGATCACTCACCAAAATGAAGTACAACCATAGTCCTACTTGATGGAATGGTGCTAATGTGAACCACCATCTCATAGAATTTGGAAATGTAATAGAAAAATTTATCCCAAAAGTTGCCACAATAATGGTAGTAACAGAAGTCCCCACAAACCAAGAGACAATGAACCCCTCTCCCCAAGAAGGATCTAATATCTCAAATGAGGAGAGACATCATGACAACACAAAGTCTACAGCCACAAAAGACCCAAGTACAAATCTAGTGGAGATCCAAGGGAACTCCTTGTGACGTGTATCCCTTGGTAAAAGTGTGTGAATTCTATAGAAAAAGAAGCACTCACTCCTATTCATGAACTGGATACTATGTTTCAAGACAACCCTAAGATTGGACTCATGTATCTAATAAGAAAACCAAAAATAAGTACAAATTTTATTTTTAATATTCTACCTAAAATCCCAAAAGGGGAAACATTGTCCAACTAAGCTTCTTTAAATGTATTGCTTCTATCATCTACTATGTAATCAAGTTGTATCAATCTAAATTGTTCAATGAGGTAGAGGAATAAGGCTTATAAAAGAGTTAAAAACTTGACTAGAACTTACTCCATCTAGGAAGGGGGTGAGATATTGACTTTAGAATCTCTTTTGAAATTACTTTGAATTGTATTATGGTTGTCTAGATTATGTTGCATGTAGTTTTTTAGATTAATATATAACAATTGTTAGTGTGAAGAAAAAAAAAATATTGAATCTTATAATGTGATTGGATTACCTAGTTCCAAATACTATATGAACACCATGTATGGGATGATTCATTTCCTGCAACATAATTATCAACGTTGATTGAGCATCGCCCTCTTTATAAACACTTTTGTAGTAGTTGTGTAGCTCAATATTTCCCTAACAATGATTCATTCCTTCCTCTAATCAACATCATTGATTCACAAAATCATGCACAACAGAGGTAAAGGCATGAAGGTGTTTACCCTTTGATCAATTTCTACCACTTATTCATGACTCCCTTGAACCATTTCAAATTACCCTTCCTCTCTAGTAACCCGATAGAAAAATGCATAGACTGTATTTAAAGGTTTTTTAACATGTTATCACTGAAATTTCGTCCACACAGGGCGACAAGAACTCTGCATCGTCAACACAAAACTGGAGTCATTTATGGCACAGGGTTAATTCCACATCACAGCAAAGGGTCTAAAAACTATACAAATGATCAAAAAATTCAAAGGCGCTTTACAGAACATGGGCGCGCGCGCGCACGCGCGTAACAGCATCGTACAAGGCGCGCCTGCGCGCACGATGCGCGGCTGTTGATTTAAATTCCTCCCTCATTTAAATTCCTCCCTCATTTGGGCTTTATTTGCTTTCCTGTTGATTTAATTAACTTGCAGGTTCATAAACCGGCCTCAGCCGACCTGGTTGACAGTCAATTCACCAGAGATTGGAGAGAAATTCATCCGGATTTTTCTTCTCAGACTTTTGACACAGGCGCGCGCATTTTCTTGCCCACAGGTGCACGTCGGGCGCACATGCGCTTTTCTGTTCATCTATGTTCACGCGCACACGCGCCAAATGCGCCTCTGTCCACACAGGAGGCCGCGCATTTGACCCAAAATTGGCATTGTAAGACTTTATATGTTGGGAAATTCATTTCCCTTGTTAAGATGATAATGTGTAAGCTCTGAATACTACACCACTTAGCCCCTCAACTTATAAAGGGGATCATTTAGCAAACCTAGGCACTTAGGAGGATAAAATTCATTGTCCCTTATTTTGCTTGCTTTGGTTTACAAATCTAAGTTGAAATATCAATCTTAAAAAACATCTAAACTCACATTTCGAAACTAGAAGTCGAAAGTAACAATCTGAAGTATGCTCTTCTCTTGGGCCATTGTGCGATCTTGAGAATCAGAAAAGGATTGAGAAATCGATCTCACCTCCCTTTCAAACAAACTTTTAGGAGAGGACAAAGGCTCTTTTGAGACCCCTCTTAGTTTCATTTTTCTCAAACACATTCTTGTAAAGGGTCCAATACATGCCCACATGTCAACAAAGCTAGAATAGTGTTTGAATTTTGCTTTCTTAGATCAGAAAACTAGGAGAGTTAAAAGTTTGTAACGGGCCCACGCATGCCCACATGTTCAATCTAGGACTAGTTTCATGCTTTTTCTAGATTAACTCACACATAGGGAGATAAAGGATAGTAACGGACCACAATGTCCACATTCTAGTTTCCTAGGGCTTTTAAAATTCCACAAGGTTGTACCAATGCCATCTAGTTGATTTAGGTAAATCAAACTCTTGTAAAGGACCAATCGATGTCCACATGTTGCAAGGTGACATCTAACAACTAAAAATTTGGTACACTTTTCCACTCACACACAAAAGCCACTTTTGCACTCACTTAGCCTCGTCTCGAAACGTGGTGGTCTAAGTAGGTTTCCTCCAAAGGGATTCTGAAAACACCCCATCTTTTCTTGATTGGACTATCCACTCCCACTTTTAATCAAACGAG
>ML786930.1:354675-371016 GCA_009831015.1 Picea engelmannii | reverse complement strand
AAACAAACACAATGGTTCAAATGGTTACCCTTGGCAGAATGGTGGTATAACACTTCCTTTCATACTGCAACAAAAATGACACCATTTATGGCACTTTATGGATACCACCCTCCTTCCATCACTTCTTCTCTAAAATAAAAATTGAAGGTTCAAGCAGTGGAAGATCACATCGAGAATCAACAACAAATTCTCCAAATCTTAAAGGACAACCTGACCATGGCACAGAATCGCATGAAACAACAATCAAATCAACATCGCAGTGAAATAAGTTTTGAAGTAGGGGATTGGGTATTTTTAAGACTACAACCATACAAACAGATGTCCCTCAAGCAAGCCAAGAAGGATAATAAATTATCACCAAAGTACTATGGACCTTATAAGTTGTTGCAAAAGATTGGTACTATGGCATACAAATTGGAGTTTCCTGCATCTTCACGAGTACACCCAGTTTTCCATGTTTCATGCTTAAAGAAGGTTATAGGTGACAAGATCCCAGTTCAAACTATATTGCCAAAACTTGACGAGGAAGGAAAAATCATATTGGTATGTGCAACACCTACCTACAAATGAATGTAAATTGCACTTTATTTATTTTTGCTCCATTTGGGACAGTGGATAATGCCAAGCATGACTAAATCAAAGTGCACATTGAAAAACTCAAGGAACTAAATATCTTTTTTAGTGTCCAATTAGTCTATTTTGGATATAGCACATTATTTGTTAATCACTATGATGTTGCATATCATAATTATCTAAGCAGATTTAGACTATGGAACATTAATCTTGGAGTAGAAACTAACTACATAATTTTAATATCAATCCTATAATTTATCATCTTCCCTCTTTCTTTCTGTTCTGAACATACAATGTTGTCATGGATGCCTATGCCCACATAATCATAGGTAGATTCCGATCATGTATCATTACTTTGGTTGCCTCAATAATGGTTTTTTTTCTTCCTCTCTGCAACCCCATTCTGCTAAGGGTTATAAGGAACATTGTACTCCCTGTTGATCTCTACCTCAATACAAGAATCATTGAAATCCATGGAGGTGTACTCTCCTCCATTGTTTGATCTCAGCACCTTGATCCTCCTCTCGGTCAGGTTCTCAACCTGAGCTTTAAACTCTTGAAACCTCGCAAGGACTCCATCCTTGGTTTTCAAGAAGTAAATCCACGTCTTCTGAGATTGATCATCGATGAAGAGCACATAGTACAAATATTCATTCAAGGAAGCAACATTCATGGGTTCACAAACATCTAAATGTATAAAGTCCAAGATCCCCTTGGATCTACCATCACTACTCAAGAAGGACCCCTTGACATTCTTTCCAAGTGCACAACCTCTGCAAACACCATCATGTTGAACATGTATCTCTAGAAGGAATGTTACCACCTTCCCCATAGTGGGAAGGGCTCTATATTGTAAATGAGAAAGTCTCATATTCCATAGCTCACTCAAATTGATAGTATCATGTAACAAGGCATGTACTGGTCAGATAGTCAATCTGTACAAACTGTTTTCTCGAACACCAATCAATTAGGAAAAATCCATGTGTGAGTTCTTGTGCCATGCAAGAACTTTTCCTTCAGAGAAGGTAACCTTGTATCCTTTATCCTCCAAGGTAGAAATAGAGACAAGGTTCCTTTTCATCCCAGGTACATATAGTACCTTACTCAACTGAAGTGGTATTTCATAATCTAGTTTGAACATAGAGGTTCCAACTCCCTTCACATTATATATGGAATTATCACCAAGTACAACATGCAGACGAGATTTTTTCTCTGAAGGATCTGTAAGATTTTCTCTATATCTGGTCAGGTGCCTAGAGGCACCACTGTCAATAAACCAGATATCACTATCAGTAGGAACTGTACCTAAGAGTGTTGATATGAAGAATAATGCTTCATATTTTACATCTTCATCTCTCTGATGTGTTTCTGGATCAACATCGGCAGTGGATGCATTTTGTCTTCCTTTCTTCCTGGTAGGACAATCTCTTACAATGTGTCCATACTTGTCACCTCTGAAACATTGAATCTTTGAATTGTCTTTTCTATGTTCATGACCTGAAGTTGCTAAAGTATTCTTGTATTTGAATGCTTTGCTAAAACTTCTTTTATTCCTTCTTCCTCTCTTTGCATGAGAAGCAAGATATTTATTTTCATCATGATGGGAATCAATCACTCCTTTGGCTATAAGTCTAGTTTCCTCATGGGTGTAATCTGTCCATAGATGATCAAATCCAGGTAGATCTTCTCTTCCACTGATACTTTGAAGAAATGGTTCCCAATGTCTTGGTAGATTATTGAGAGTAGTCATGACAAGGTTCATGTCTGATATGGTCTCTCCAATGGCACCTAGTTGATCTCTGATCTCTAATATCCTCATGAAGAAGGTGGAAATGGTGTCATATTTTTTTTTATGATTGCAGCTATGTGAGACATTCTCCAACTTAAAAACCTAGGAGAAATCCCTTGAGAGGGGTGTGTGTTTCCTATCTGAGATAGAGCTGGAATGTAGATATGGACTCATCCTTACATAGAGTTGAGAAGAACTCCATATGATTCTCCTATGTAACGTAGTGAGAAAGAAGATCTGCAGAGTTGGATGTGTATGTGGTTGAGCACAAGGTGAACGTGTGAAATCCAAAAGTGATGGGTGCATCATCATGAGAACAGAAATGAAGATGATGTATTATCCTCCTCTCAGAAGAAGAGTCGATGAGAAACTCCAAATGAATCTACTATGTAATGCAGTGGGAAAGAAGATCTGTTGAGTGGATGTGCCTATGGACGAGCACGAGTGAACCTGATCCTAGTGGTTGAGCACCAGTGAAGAAGTGGTTCTTCTGTGTAATGTAGTGAGACAGAGATATGGACATCCCTATGGATGTGCCCCTAGTGGATGAGCACTAGTGGGTGTATAAGATCCCTTTCTATATTTCTCAAGAGTCTGATCTTCCTGTAACCCTAATTGTAATGTAAAGGGTACAGGTCGGCCCCACCTTAATGTGACTGGTAATTAATGTAAGAGATAATTAATCTGGTTAATATTAATTATATTGTGAGCTAGTGAGGTCGGCCTTGTTGTACCAATAGACACTTCTATTGACATGTTCAGTCTAGTATAAGTAAAGGTAAATTCCCCATTGAGGAATCGTATCTTTTGTGTGAGTTTGGAAATTCCAGCAAGTGCATCTACTTGGGAAAGGTGAGCACCTCATTTGGGCGCTAGTCTTCTAGGGTTTGCAAGCACCCACTTGTGTGCTAGGTTTTCTTGGTGGTGAATTTCTTTCTCTTGAATAATATAGCAAAGGATTTGGTTGGGTTTTCTTCCCTTATTGAGAAGGGTTTCCCAGGATACTTCTTGTGTTCTTGTGCATGGTGTTTCTTCTTGTGATCTTGGTTGCTACAACATTATTGGTTATGGTTAAGTTAAATTCTAAAATGGAATGAACTTCATGCTTAACATTGTCTATTGAAAAATCAACATGGTATCAGAGCATAGGTATTGAAGAACCCATTGCACAAACAACTTTCATCCATTCTCTCTCTCTTCTGCAGAAACCGTACGACCCTCCTAGAGTTCCCAGAAAATTTGTATGGCCTACTCTTCTAGAGGTTTTCAGCACTTGGAACTTGGACGTTGGGGATAAAAATGGAATAGGAGTGTACATCCTACTTCATCTCACCTCCAGCAAGCTTCATATCAAAATTTTAAGAATTTTGAAATTTTGTCCCTAGGGTTTCTAGGAATTCGCTAATTTCTACAGAAATTTCAGTATTAGGGTTTCTGCAACTCATTGAAGAATCTCTTCATATCACCAATGTTCTCCTATATTTAAAAGGATTATTGTTGGAATTCATAAGTCAAACAAAACCTAAAAGTGCTAGTCTATCCTAGCCATTAGGTTTTCTATCCCAGTTGACAAAGGGTTGTGAAGAATCTAAAATTATCATGAACAAAACTATGATGGAAGATAAGCTTGATGGATCAAGCAACTTCAAGTTCCTGGAAGACAATACTTCAAAAGAAGACTTATTGTGGGTGATATAAAAAGGTGTCACTGTGACATACCTCCTTCTTGAAGATGTCAGAGGACAGAGATCATCCATGTGCCATTGGAGAAATCATATCAGCATCCTCAAGTATGCACTTGTATATATATTATTTGTATCATTGTCATGAGGTTAATTGCAGGACAAAGCAACCTTTTGTTGAAATCTTGGATCCAGAGGGATCTTAGTGCATTTAGAGGAACAACACACTGGAAGTGAAGACTCCAGGTTTGATTGTTGTAATTGACATTCCTCTAACCTATATTTCTAAAGTTTTCTACATTACAATTAGGTGTTGTAGTTGTGACAACAATCCTTAAATTGTTTTGATTCTAGAGATGTACTCATTATTCTCCTTTAGAAGATATTATTGTTTTGGTTCCTCTTGTTTTATTGTTCCAGACAGGTTAAGAACAAAGGAAGATTCTTATCTTTTAGAGGTAGTCAAAACTATTTGATAAAGAAGAAGAATAGAACCATCCTTGAGACAACTAATGCAATAATGCATGATCAAAATATTTCTATGATTCCATGGGCATAAGCATGCATGACACAATATATGTTCAGAACAAGAGGCTTCACCAGACTTTGAAAAACATAACTCCCAAACCTTCACTGGAGTGAAGCCTGATATTGAACACTTCAGGATATTTGGGTGCCCAGTGTATTTGCATGTACCCAAATATAAGAATTCCAAGATATACCCTTCAGTGAGAAAGGATACATTTATGGGATAAATAGTGAATCATCAAAGACATTCTAGATATGCACCCCTGGTCAGATAAATATTGAGACAAGCAGAAATCTTGTCCTTGAAGAAGAGATAGCCTTTCAAAGATCCAAAGAATCTTACATGGAGATTGACAGTGAGACAATACCTTCTCCCCCTTCAGTAGTTCAGAGGGAGACAGATTGTATTCCAACTAATTCAGTTTCTCCATTTGATATAACCAAAGATATTACAGTGGGGCATAAAAGGCATGCCCAGGATCAACAAAACTCTGCTAGAAGACAGAGAGACATACAAATCCCTCAAGGGACACCTTGAGAAAGAAAAATAGTTTTCAAAATTATCCTTCAGTCATGAGCCACTTCATTGAAGAAAAACAAAGAGAAATAAGTATGGAAAGATGTCATAATAGAAGAATATCAGTGTATCTTAAAGAATGATGTATAAGATATTACTCAGAAACCAGAAGGGAAGTATGTGGTAACTTCCAAGTAGATAAAGCATGCAGCTGACAAAAGTGTCAAGAAATACAAAACTAGAGGACTCTCACAAACAGAGGGATTTGTCTATGATGAGACACTTGATCCAGTAAGACCAATACACTTCCATCAGTACTACCATCCATGAGTTGGAAACTATATCAGATGAATGGATTCTTGATGAGCTTGGTTCTCAGCAAGAGTATCGTTGATCCAAAACCTATATTACTACAATGTTGGTGATGAGAGCCTGATTTTTTGATAACGTATTCAGAAAACCTTGTTGTTGAAAACAAGCAAGCCTTGACTTCTTATTTTTGAGATGAAGGATCTGAGTATGATGCACTACTTCTTGGGACAAGAAGTATGACAGAGGACCAATGAGATTTTCCTAAGTCAAGGAAAATATACAGTGGGAATATTAAAGAAGTTAAGTATGACAAAATGCAAAACCACCGTGATGGATTTAAAGAAAATAAATGATGATGCTTCAGACGGGAGTGATCCACAGCTGATTGGACCATTGATGTATATGGCTAACACCAAACCTAATTCATTCCTTGTAATGAATGTACTTAGACAATCCATGAGTTAGCCAAGACAGACTCACTTGATAGCAGTAAAGCATATATTGAGATATGCCCCCAGTGTGAACTTGAGTTTGCAAGATATGCAGATACAGATTGAGCAAAGAATACAATGGATCAAAAGAGAAAATCTGGTGGTTCTCTTACCATAAAATTTGTCATGATTTCCTGATGTAGCAGGAAAGAAAATATTTATGGCCTTGAATACCATAGAATCAAAGTATGTATCATTGAGTGTGCGAAGCAGTATGGCTTCACATGCTTTTGACAAATTTACTTGATCATAAGATGGATTCTATGATGTTGAGATAAAACATCATTATATCAGAGATATGATGCAGAGGAAAATAGTACACATGTAGTACCTTCCTACACATGAGCAGATTACAGACATCTTCACCAAATTAACTTGGGGAAGAATACCTCACTAGTTGAGAGGGAGTGTTGATGACTACATCCAAAGACAAAGTTCAAAGTACATCTGTGTGAGACTTGGCATGATGAAGAATGCTCCCTAGCTGAGAGGGAGTGTTGATGATTGCAGCTACGTGAGACATTCTCTAGCTTACAAACCTGAGAGAAATCCCTTGAGAGGGGTGTGTGGTTCCTATCTGAGACAGAGATGGATGTAGAGATGGCCTCCTCCTTACAGAGAGTTGAGAAGAACTCCATATGATTCTCATGTGTAACGTGGTGAGAAAGAAGATCTACAGAGTTGGATGTGTCTGTGGATGAGCACAAGGTCAACGTGTGAGATCCCAAAGTGTTGGGTGCATCGTCATGAGAATAGAAATGAAGATGATGTATTATCCTCCTATGAGCAGAAGATTTGATGAGAAACTCCAGATGACTCTCATGTGTAATGCAGTGGGAAAGAAGATCTATTAAGTGGACGTGCATGTGGATGAGCACAGGTGAACGTGATCCTAGTGGTTGAGCACTAGTGAAGAAGTGGTTCTTTTATGTAATGCAGTGAGCCAGAGATATGGAAATCCCTATGGATGTGCCACTAGTGGATGAGCACTAGTGGGTGTATAAGATCCCTTACTATATTGTTCAAAATTATGACTTGCCTATAACCCTAATTGTAATGTAAAGGGTACATGTCAGTGTTGAAATAATGTAACTGCAAAGAGTATTCTTATTATTATTGATATATTATTCATAGGATCAATCCCCATTGTGGATTGATCATGTCGGTTATTGTAAAAGGACCAAATCCTCTTTTGTGGATTGGTCAAAAGACAATTGTAATAGGCAGAATAAGAAGTTGGCCCCAGCAGTTATTAAAGAGACCCAGAAATATAATAAAGGTGGGTTTACCCACCTAGTTTGAAAATTCGGCCCTGCCAGTGAAGAGACACTTCACACGTGCCAAACTTGTATAAATAAAGGAGGCTAGTGCCTCACTTAGATACAACTCACTTGCTCAGTTTGAGAGACAATTTCTCATCTGTTACTGGCAAAGGAGAGAGAGAGAGTGGCACATATCTAGGAGAGGACTTTCTATATTAGCATAAGAGATCTTGTGGCATTGTATTGGCTATCTATATTAAAGAAGTTTTGTTGGGTTTTCTTCCCCTAGAGAGTTTCCCAGGATAAATGTTGTGTCTCTTGTGATTGTGTATTTCTCAGTGATCTTAGATTATTCTATTGTTATCTAATGAAATGAAAACATCTACAATAATGGCTTAAACATTAACATGGTATCAGAGCCAAGCTAAAGGAATCATCTTTCGCAAGAGAAAAACGTCATTGTTGTCGTACCTGCAAATTAGGGTTTTTTAAAAGTGAATCTTTTCATCCCTAAAACTATCTAGAAATATGTGCCCTCCCCTAAGGATCAATTTGGCATCATCAGTGCACCTTTTCAGTGGTCGTATCTCCCGAAAAGTGAAACCCTAGTTTCACAAAGTACCAGAAAACCAGAAAAACCAGAGTACCAGAAGTACCAGAAAACCAAAAGCACCAGTCCAGAAATCCGCAGATCAAGTTTGAGGGGGTAAAAGTTGGATTTTCATAAATCTGACTACACCAGCTAACTTGCCTCAGCTCAGCTCATATATCTCCTGAATCGGAATTTCAAAATTCAAAGTTTGAAAAATTAGGGTTTCCTCATAAAACCCTAAGTTGCAGTTGTAGTTGCAATCTCAGAACCAGTTGCAGTTGTAGTCTCAGAACCAGTTGTAGTTGTAGTTCCAGCTGCAGTAGTAGTTGTACTACCAGTGGTTGTCACCCTTGAAGTTTTTAAAGAGTTGGTAATAATTACCGTTGCTGCCAGATGGTGCCACCGCCTGTAAATGCTATCAGAGGTATGTACTCACATATGTTTAAATGGTTAAACTTTAAAGAGTATTTGCAGGAGAAGGGATCTCTTGCCATAGATCCAGAAGGATCTCAAGATCTAACACATTCATAGGAATGATGCAACCCAGGTATGATTATTCTGATATGCATCTATTTGTCATGACATTATCTTGATCAGTGTTGCATGTTGAAGCTATGATAAAATTATTAGAAGGATTAAAAGTTGATCATAGAGCTTATCCTCTAACCTAACCTTCTGTCAAGATAACGTATTGTCTCAGTACAAAAGATAGGTTGAAGAAAGCACTCATCACTTGAGTGAAGGAGACCTAGAAGAAAAGAAAGAACTCATTCTTGAGGAAAAGGCTCCAGGTTTGATTAATCAAGATTAATAAGATTCAAAGGTACACATGACAAGTTGATGACTATAGTTGAGATAGAAGTCGTCGTAAAGTATTATACTTGATAGCATGTGAGCATATAAAAGTAAATGATTTGCCTAATACAACTAACATCTCCTCTAGGATAAACCTCGTGTGTTAGTTCCAGGTTGCCATGGAAGAATGCTTGGTCACAACACTATGAGAGTGTTGACCTCATTTCGTATTGTATTCCTTACCTTTAATCTTTGCTTCAGATAAGTTACAAATGATAGATCTAAAGGAGCCATTGTGATGATTGATCGTGCTATTGCTTTATATTATCAAAGGTGTATTACTGTTGCTTTTTGTTTTGTTGACCTCGGGAAGCAATAGTGAAGGTTGCAGAAGGCAACATACTAAAGGAGAAACCTTAAAAGAAGCAATCATAATTGAAAAGAAGAAGGTGGCTTGTATAAGCTAAAGGGTCACTCAGAAGCTACCATGACCCACACTATTGAAGAATCCATGTGAACTTTGTCATAGAATATTAGCTCACGTCAACTACAAGGCGCTACCATACATATGCAAAGCAGTCACAAGTTTACCAGAACTCAAAGGTGACCATCAAGGCATATGCAATGGATGTGCACAAGGGAAGAACATCAAGAACCCATTTCCGAAGAGGGACAGCAAGGCAGAAGGAGTCCTAGAACTCATTCATTCAGATGTATGTGTCCCAATTCCATCGCCCTCCATTAGTGGGTATGTATACTATGTATCACTCATTGATGATTATTCTTGTAAAGACCTGGATATATTTGAAATATTCAGCAAGTTCAAGGAATTCAAAGCCTTGATAGAGAACCTTTCTGAAAATAAGATTAAGATACTTAGGTCAGATAATGGAGGAGAATATACCTCAAAAGAGTTTGTGAGCTTCTGCAAAGATGTTGGGATTAAGAGGGAACTCACTACTTCCTATAATCCCCAAAAAAATGGTGTAGCTGAACGAAAAAACAGAACCATACTGGAAGCTGTGAAGACTATGATCCATGATCAAGATCTTCCTATGTGCTTATGGGAAGAAGCAGCAATGGCAGTTGTTTATGTGCAGAACTGATTATCCCATAGTGCACTTGGGCTCAAGAAACCGGAAGAGATGTTCACCGGAAAGAATCCAGAGGTAAGCCATATCAAAATATTTGGTTGTCCAATGTTTATTCATATACCTAAATAAAAGAGAAACAAGCTGGATCCTTCAGGAAAGAAGGGAATATTTGTGGGATACTATGAGGTCTCCAAGGCTTTCAGAATCTATGTACCAGGTCAACATCACATTGAGATCAGCAGGGATGTGACATTTGATGAAGATACAGTGCTCAATAAATTTAAACTATGCCATCTTGAAGAGGTATATGAAGAGGAACCCGTAATCCCCAATACTATAATGAGGGAGGTTCCCAGAGCTACAGAACCAGTGAGGGAAGTCGTAACTTCCCCTGATGAGGAACTTATAGAAGACCATGATATAGTAGAAGTGCAAGAACCTCCTCAGATGATGATCCTCCATAAAAGAAAGCCAGCCTGGGCTAGAGATCTTATTCAAGATGGAGAGAAGTACGGTGTTCCCCAAGGAACCACGAGACAGGTGAAAAGACCAAATCCATTCTCCAGTTATACGGCTTTGATGTGTGACCACCTAGAAGAGAAGCCTACCTGTTTTGAAGAATCCATTCAAAGGAAAGAATGGGCAAATGCCATGACAGAGGAATACCAATCCATAATGAAGAATGAAGTATGGGAAATAGTTCCCAGACCGAAGAATAAAGATGTGGTATCCTCCAGATGGCTCTTCAAAATAAAACATGTTGTTGATGGAAGTATTGAGAAGTATAAAGAAAGATTTGTCGCTCGTGGATTTTCCCAAAAAGAAGGCACTGACTATGAAGAGACATTCACTCCTATGGCCAAATACACTTCGATCAGGACCATCATAGCTCTTGCAGCTAAGATGAAGTGGAAGCTACACCAGATGGACGTGAAGATAGCCTTCCTAAATGGTGTCATCGAAGAGGAAGTGTATATAGAGAAACCTCAAGGATTTGAGGTTGAAAATAGGAAGTCTCATGTTTGCAGATTGAAGAAAGCCTTATACGGATTGAAGCAATCTCCTAGAGCTTGGTATGGCCGTATAGGCAGTTTCTTGATGACCTTAGGCTTTACCAAGAGTAAAGAAGACTCAAATCTCTACTTCAAATTATGAATAATGAGCCAGTAATCTTATTTCTATATGTGGATGACTTATTCTTAACTGGAGAAGAAAAGCTCATCATTGAATGTAAAAAGATATTTGCCTCAGAATTTGAAATGAAAGACCTCGGCCTAATGCATTACTTCTTAGGTCTTGAGGTATGGCAGAGTCATAAAAGGATCTTCCTTAACCAAGGGAAGTACACGGTCGAAATCTTGAAGAGATTCGACATGTTGGAATGAAAGCCCATGAATACACCCATGGAAGCAAATTTGAAGTTGTTGGTCGATACGTCATCAGAATTTATTGATCCCACACTGTATAGACAGATTATTGGATCATTGATGTACCTGACGAACACCAGACTAGACATTTTTTTTGTTGTGAACAGCTTGAGTTAGTTTCTGGTAGAACCCAGACGTGTTCACCTAGTGGCTACAAAACATGTGATGAGGTACCTTAAAGGTACAATAGATTATGGTCTCAGCTATGATGGAGATCATAATTTCACATTGAGTGGATATACTGATGTAGATTGGGCAGGAAGTGTTTATGACAGGAAAAGCACTTCAGGGTGTTGTTTCAGTTTGGGATCAACTATGATCTCGTGGCAAAGTAGGAAGCAATCTAGTATTTCTCTCAGCACAGCGGAAGTAGAATACATTGTTGCATGGTCTGCCAGCTGTCAAAAGTTGTTGACCGACCTATTTGACTTAGAGATGAGAGCAACCCTGATTCTATGTGACAACCAGAGCTACATAAAGATGACAGAGAATCCTTAAAGATGACAGAGAATCCGTGACATGGTACAGAGAGGAGCCTTAAATCTCTAATACATTAGCACGGATGAACAGGTTGTTGATGTGTTGACCAAGCCTCTATCTCGTGTAAAGTTTGAGTACTTCCGAGATAAGCTTGGCATAGTCCGAAAGGACCTTCCTTGAAAGGGGGAGTATATGTGATGTGTTCCTTGCTTATGACCTAGCTGTCAGACGTAGAGCAAGATGAAATGTGTTCCTTGCTTCTGACCGAGTTGTCAGACGTAAAGCAAGATGAGATGTTTCTTGCTTCTGACCCAGTTGTCAGACGTAAAGAAAGATGAGATGTTCCTTGCTTCTGACCCAGTGGTCAGACGTAAAGCAATATGAGATGTTCCTTGCTTCTGACCCAGTTGTCAGACGTAAAGCAAGATGAGATGTTCCTTGCTTTTGACCTAGTTGTCAAACGTAAAGCAAGATGAGATGCTCCTTGCTTCTGACCTAGTTGTTAGATGTAAATAAAGAAGAGATGTTCCTTTCTTCTAACCTAGTTGTCAGACGTAAAGCAAGATGAGGTGTTCCTTGCTTCTGACCGAGTTGTCAGACGTAAAGAAAGAAGAGATGTTCCTTGCTTCTGACCGAGTTGTCAGACGTAAAGCAAGAAGATATGTTCCTTGCTTCTGACCGAGTTTTCAGACGTAAAGCAAGATGAGACGATCCTTTCTTCTGACCAAGCTGTCAGACGTAAAGCAATATGATATGATGAGACTAGCACTGAGCTTCCGGCTGGATAGCTGTGACGTAAAGCTAGTCTAGTATCCTGCTTCCAACCTGATGGTTGTGACGTAAAGTAGGACGAGTATCTTGCTTCCATCTTGAGTCTTGTGACGTAAAGAAAGACGATGAGATGAGACAAGTACTGAGCTTCCAACTTGAGTGTTGTGACGTAAAGCTAGTCTTGTATTATGATGATCCAGCCTTGTGTTGTGATGATGATGATGTATCAGTTTTTATACTAATACATATTGATGCAGATGATGATGGCATTCCTTTGAGAATGATGATGCTACCGATGAAGAAAAATTTCGATGATTTATAGATACGCCAACCAAGATGATATTGATGATGTTGTCCTCCCACTTGATGTTGTTGATGATGTTTTCCTCTCTCTCTCGCATGATGTTGTTGAAGAATACCCTTCTTGTTAAGGGGGAGTGTTGAAATAATGTAACTGAAAAGAGTATTATTATTATTATTGATATATTATTCATAGGATCAATCCCCATTGTGGATTGATCATGTTGGTTATTGTAAAAGGACCAAATCCCCTTTTGTGGATTGGTCAAAAGACAATTGTAATAGGCAAAATAAGAAGTCGGCCCCTGCAGTTATTAAAGAGACCCAGAAATATAATAAAGGTGGGTTTACCCACCCAGTTTGAAAAGTCGGCCCTACCAGCGAAGAGACACTTCACATGTGCCAGACTTATATAAATAAAGGAGGCTAGCGCCTCACTTAGATACAACTCACTTGCTTAGTTTGAGAGACAAGTTCCGATCTACTACCGGCAAAGGAGAGAGAGAGTGGCGCATATCTAGGAGAGGAATTTTTGTATTAGCATAAGAGATCTCTTGGCATTGTATTGGCTATCTATATTAAGGACGTTTTGTTGGGTTTTCTTCCCCTAGAGGGTTTCCCAAGATAAATGTTGTGTCTTTTATGATTGTGTATTTCTCAGTGATCTTGGATTATGCTATTGTTATCTAATGAAATGAAAACATCTACAATAATGTCTTAAACATTAACAGTCAGCCCCACCTTAATGTGGCTGGTAATTAAAGTAAAAGATAATTAATCTGGTTAAGATTAATTATATTGTGAGCTAGTGAGGTCGTCCCTGTTGTGCCAATAGACACTTATGTTGACAGGTTCAGTATAGTATAAGTAAAGGTAAATTCCCCAATCATATATTTTGTGTGAGTTTGGAAATTTCAGCAAGTACATCTACTTGGTAAAAGTGTGCACCTCTCTTGGGTGCTAGTATTCTAGGGTTTGAAAGCACCCTCTTGTGTGATAGGTTTTCTTGGTGGTGAAGGTCTTTCTCTTGAAGAATATAGCAAAGGATTTGGTTGGGTTGTCTTCCCTTGTTGAGAATGGTTTCCCAGGATACTTTGTGTATTCGTTTGCATGGTGTTTCTTCTTGTGATCTTGGTTGCTGCAACATTATTGGTTATGGTTAAGTTAAATGCTAAAATGGAATGAACTTCATGCTTAACCTTGTCTATTGAAAAATCAACACTTTCGTCGTCTTGATATTTTGAAGTTGGTGCTTCAATGTAAGAGCTTTGTTTGTGTTGTTTCTCTCAAACATCTTCTTCAATGCATCATACATATCGTAAGTTGTTTTCAAGGTAGCAATACGAGGTATTAGATGATCTCTTACTGAATAGATTATTATCTTCCTTGATTTGACGTCATCTGCCTTCCAATCATCCTTCTCTTCATCAGTAGCTAATTCTGGTAGAGTATTTTCTATCAAACTCAATAGGTCATCCTCTTCCAGAGTGATTTGAAGTCTTGATTTCCAAGAAGTGAAGTTGCTTGATCCATCAAGCCTATATTCCACCAAAGTTTTATTCCTCATGGTTTGTAGATTCTTCACAAACCCTAACGGCTAGGCTAGGATAGAAACCTTAGGTTTATTTGGACTTATAATTGCCAACAATAAGCCTTGGAAAGTTAGAAGAACCCTGGTAAGCTGCAAAAACCCTAGAGGCCGAAATTCTGTAGAAACCCTAGAAACCCTAGGGGCCAAAAATCAAAAAAATCTCAGAATTGCAATCTAAGAGTTGAAGGAGGTTGTACGCTCCTATGTAGAAATTATACCCAACGCTCAAGTGGAATATGTTGACACTTGCAAAATAAGGAGAGTCATTTTTGCAATTGCAGCAAGAAGGTGATTGCTGGCTCTTTAATAGCTTGTGCAATGGTCTCTTCAGGAACTCTTCTCTAATACCATGTTGAATTTTAATGCTTAGATCATGCACATGTGGTTTATTTAAATTTAGCATGTACTTGAACCATAAACAATGCAACAATACCATACACAAGTGTTGCAATAACCAAGATCACAAGAAGAATAACCATGCACAAGAACATGGGAAAACCCTTCTCAATCAAGGGAAAAAATCCAGCAATCCTTTGCTACAATGCCAAGAGAAGATCCTCCACACACCAAAACCTAGAGCACACAAGAGGGTGCTACTATGACCTTGAAACTTGCGCCCAAGAGAGATGCACACTTCAACTGTACAAGTAGGTATGAAATTATGAGATGACAAGTGAGTGAGTGAGATCCACAATGGGGATCTCTTCATATTTATACAAGACCTGACATAGAAATAGGTGTGTCTATTGGAAAAATAGGGCCGACCTCTTCAACTAAATAATATAATTAATCATTACACAATATTAGTTATCTTTCACATGGTGGGGCGGACTTGTACCCTTCACAATACAATTTAGGGTTACAACAAATTTTACTCTCAGACAATATAGCAAGGGATCCACACATCCTCTAGTGCTCATCCATTAGGGACACGTCCACCTGTGCTCACCCACAGGGATGTCACTCTCAACAGATCACTCAACTAAGTCTGTAGGAGTGCCATCTGGAGAACCATCTCGAGCAAACTCAACTAAGTCCATAGGATTCTGACAGGAGACCATCTCAAGTCGTCTCAACTCAGTCTAGAGGGGAACGATAGGAAACCACATGTCAACTCAACCTAGTCCATAGGAGTATGACACACCCATCACATGGGCTCTCTCACAGATGTCTCAACTCAGTCCAGAGGAGAATGATCTCGAGGATGTCTCATGAAGTTGCAATCATCAACAAAATCATGCCATAAAAACCTAGAAAGTCGTAGCCCGTATAATATATGTGTGTTTGTGTGTGTGTGCCTTCAACTTATTTATTGTCATTATGCATGAGAATTCTAGAGTGTCTTAAAAATCCTTGGACAAACTTAAGGCCCTAGGAAGGAGAAGACATTATTGATTCATGTAATCATTGGTTTGGGTGCAAGAACATTTAGGAATCTTTGATCTTCGTTCCTCTGCTCATAACATGGGATATATGGACAACAAAGAATGATGGTGTATTTGAAGGGACTCAGAGATCCCCTACACGGTCCTCTACAAAATAAAATATGCTTTACCTTTGTCAACAAAAAGGAAGAAAAAGTGAGATAGAATTGTCCCACTTTCAACTATAGACCAGCATTTACCGTATGGATTTTGTAATGGGGCATCCTCTAGAATACTAACAACAACAGTGTCGGAGATATTTTATGTAATTCCAACAAATGAAAAAATACTTCCAAATATTATGGAAGATTGTATGGATGTAAATTGTCTTTGAGTTTTGAAACATTCCCAACATTTCAAGTGCACACTCCACCTATCACCAGGGATTACTCTTAAGCTTTAGAATAGTATAGAAGAGTAACCATCGATGATACTAAATAGGTGTTACATGGAAGTAGCCATTAGACTCGGAAATAAAATAGCCAAAATAATATTATAGTATGACTAGATATATGGAGGATTTGGTCAAAACTTAATTCAAACTAATAAATAGTAATTAAGAATAGGAAAATTTGTTCAAATATATATAAATTGGAAATTAATAAATAATATTTATTTATTTATTTATTATTAATTAATAAGAAATGATGAAATGGAATATATATATATATATATATATATATATATATATATATATATATATATATATATAT
>ML786930.1:315108-354625 GCA_009831015.1 Picea engelmannii | reverse complement strand
GAGCCATCGACTTCTTCCCGCAGCTTGTGACCAGCCTTGCAAAGGCCTCTTTGCACGGGATCGGCGGAGGAGGGGCCGACCCCCCACCCCCTGGCGCCGCCATTGGCCTCTCAGGCGACTCGCACTATCAAAACCCTAGACTCGCACAGTCTGCCATCGTCCCCCGAAACTCACAAAGAAAGTTGTATCAAAGGGTCTTAGCAATTAACAAATTATTTATTTATTATTAATTAATAAGAAATGATGAAATGGAATATATATTCAAAAGAAGTTGGTAATTAGAAGGTCCGGGGAAATTTAGAATAGGGTTTAGACATTAAAGTCTTTTAAAAGGTGGGTTAATACTAATAACGAGATAATGGATAAGAAAAATAAATTAAAATTTAACTAGTTAATATTCAATGTATTCAGTGTATAAGAAAAGGAAAGAATTATCAAAAGTTTCAAAATTAGAAAATTGAAATTAAATATAGTGAAATAGGATTTATGCAATCTTTAATAAAAAGAGGGAGATTAATAATTATTTGGGAAAGAAGGATCTGGGAGAGATTGATCTAAAGGCTGTAAAATTAAAGAAAAAATAAGGGGCGCTATATAGGGTTGATGAGAGAGATTGGAAGGAGTTAAGTGTTAAAATTTCACTTAAGCAGTTAAGAGTATTCAGTATTCTTTAACTTTAAACTATTAAATCAATAATTGCATGCATAAGGATCACTGAAAGAAAGACATCCACAGTATACACAACATTTATTATGGGAAACCCTCTTGGGGAGAAAACCCAACAAAGCTTCTTCAATATAGATTTGTCAACAAGTACAATGTCTCTCTCAAGAGAGATCTCACCAAACATAAGATAATCAGAAGATAGACCAAAAACCCTAACCAGAAAAGGGTAGCGCACCACGAGACCAAGATAAGCCTCCAAGAGATAAGCAAATCCATTCACCAAAACACCTTTACTCTATAGTTGTGTATCCTCCTCATACTTGCACACTTTTCCTTGAGAGAGAACTTGTGTTGTGCATATTCTCCAAACGAGGTGTCTAGCCTCTTATAAATACAAGTTGAGTCACCCTTTAATTAAGTCAGGGATGACTTGTACACTTTACACTTTCTAATTTACATTTGACTTTTACAAAGGCACAATAGGGCGACTTTACAAATACAACATAATATTATTCTTTAGGGTTTTGATTGTTAATGTTTAAGCCATTATTATAGTTCTTTGCATTTCAATATATAACAATAGCATAATACAATATCACTGAGAGATACACAATCACAAGAGACACAACATTTATCCTGGGAAACCCTCTAGGGGAAGAAAACCCAGCAAAACTTCCTTATTATAGATAGCCAATGAAATGCCAAGAGATAACTCAAACTAAAACAGAAGTTCCTCTCCCAAAGATGCGCTAGTCTCTCTCCTTCTTCTGCAATTCCAAAACTTGTCTCTCAAAATGAGAAAGTGAGTTTTTTGTGTCTAAGTGAGGCGCTAGCCTCTTTATTTATACAAGACTGGCACGTTTGAAGTGTCTCTTCACTGGCAGGGTTGACTTCTCCAACTGGGTGGTTATAACCACCTTTATTATATTTCGGGGCCTCTTTAATATCTTCTGGGGCTGACTTCTTATTCTTCCTATTACAATTATCTTTTGACCAATCCGCAAAAGGGGATTTGGTCCTTTATAATAACTGACATGATCAATCTGCAATGGGGATTGATCCAATGAATAATATATCAAATAATAATAGGAATACACTTTGCAGTTACATTATTTTAACACTCCCCCTTAACAAGAAGGGCATTCTTCAGCAGCATCATGCTAGAGAGAGAGAGGCATTTATCATCAACAGCATCAAGTGGGTGAGAGGACAACATCATCAATATCATCTTGGAACACTGACTGGCATATTTATAAATCATCGGAAGTTTTATTCATCGGCAGCATCGTCATTCTCAAAGGAATGCAATCATCATCTGCATCAATATGTATTAGTATAAAACTAATACATCATAATCATCATCATAGCATGAGGTTAGCTCATCATAATAATACTAGACTGGATTTATGTCACAGCTATCAAGCCGCAAGCACAGTTCTAGTCTCATCTCATAGTATTGCTTTATGTCACAGTTGTCAAGCCAAAAGCAAGATGCTCATCCTGCTTTACGTCACAACCATCAGGTTGGAAGTAGGATACTAGACTAGCTTTATGTCACAACTATCTAGCTAGAAGCACAGTTCTAGTCTCATCTCATTATCTTGCTTTACGTCACAGCTGTCAAGCTGGAAGAAAGATGTGCATCCTGCTTTATGTCACAACCATCAGGTTGGAAGAAGGATACTAGACTGGATTTACGTCACAACTATATAGCCGGAATCTCAGTGCTAGTCTCATCACATCATCTTGCTTTACATAACAACCATCAGGTCAGAAGCAAGGTACTCATCCTTCTTTACGTCACAACCAATCGGTCGGAAGTAGGATACTAGACTGGCTTTACGTCACAGCTATCTAGCTGGAATCACAGTACTAGTCACATCACATCATCTTTCTTTACGTCACAACCATCAGGTCAGAAGCAAGAGATGTCTCATCATAGAAACTACTCCCCCTGTCGAGGAAGGTCCTTTCAGACTATACCAAGCTTATCTCGAAAGTGCTCAAACTTTACACGAGATAGAGGCTTGGTCAACACATCAGCAACCTGTTCATCTGTGCTAATGTACTAGAGCTTTAAGGCTCCTCTCTGCACCATGTCACGGATGTAATGATATCGGATCTCTATGTACTTCGACCTGTTGTGGAATACAAGATTCTCTGTCATCTTTATGCAGCTCTGGTTGTCACATAGGATCGTGGTTTCTTCCATCTCTAGGTCAAATAGACCGTTCAGCAACTTTCGAAGCCATATAGCTTCGCAGCTGGCAGAACATGTAGCAATGTATTCTGCTTCCATTGTGCTGAGAGAAATGTTGGATTGCTTCCTACTCTGCCATGCAATCATAGCTGATCCCAAACTGAAACACCATCTTGAAGTGCTTTTCCTGTCAGAAACACTTCCTGCCCAATCTGCATTAGTATATCCACTCAATGTGAAATTATGATCTCCATCATAGCTGAGACCACAATCTATTGTACCTTTAAGGCACCTCATCACAAATGTTTGGTCTGGTGTTCGTCAAATACATCAGCGATCCAATAATCTGTCTGTACAGTGTGGCATCAATCAACTCTGATGAAGTGTCGACCAACAACTTCATCTTTGCTTCCATGGGTGTATTCATGGACTTGCACTCTAGCATGTCGAATCTCTTTAGGATTTCGACTGTATACTTCCCTTGGTTAAGGAAGATCCTCTCAGGACTCTGCCATACCTCAATACCTAAGAAATAATGCATTAGGCCAAGGTCTTTCATTTCAAATTCTGAGGTAAGTCTCTTCTTACATTCAGTGATGAGATTTTCTTCTCCGGTTAAGAATAATTCATCCACATATAGCAGTAATATTACTGGCTCATCATTCATGAACTTAAAGTAGAGGTTAAAGTCTGCTTTACTCTTTGGTAAATCCTGAACTCGTCAAGAAAGTGTCTATATGGCCATACCAAGCTCTAGGAGCTTGCTTGAATCTGTATAAGGCTTTCTTCAATCTACAGACATGAGACTTCATGTATTCAACCTCAAATCCTTGAGGTTGCTCTATATACACTTCCTCTTCAATGACACCATTTAGGAAAGTTGTCTTCACATCCATCTGGTGCAGCTTCCACTTCATCTTAGCTGCAATAGCTATGATGGTTTTGATCGAAGTGTATATGTCCATAGGAACGAATGTCTCTTCATAGTCAATGCATTCCTTATGGGAAAAGCCACGAGCAAAAAATCTTGCTTTATACTTCTCAATACTTCTATCAACAGCATGTTTTATTTTGAAGAGCCATCTAGAGGATACCACATCTTTACTCTTCGGTATAGGAACTATTTCCCATACTTCATTCTTCATTATGGATTGGTATTCCTCTGGCATGGCATCTGCCCATTCTTTCCTCTGAATGGCTTCTTCAAAGCAGGTAGGCTCCTCTTCTAGAAGATCACACATCAAAGCCGTATAATTGGAGAATGGCTTTGGTATTTTCACCTGTCTCGCAGTTCCTTCGAGAACACCATACTTATCTCCATCTTGAATAATATCTCTAGCCCAAGTTGGCTTTCTTTTATGGAGGATCTCCATCTAAGGAGGTTCTTGAAACTATGCTACGTCATGATTTTCTAGAATTTCCTCATCAGGGGAAGTTACGACTTCCCTCACTGGTTCAACAGCTCTGGGAACCTCCCTCACTGTAGTTCTAGGGATTATGGGTTCCTCTTCATATACTTCTTCAAGATGGCATCTTCTTGATTTCTTGAGTGTTGCATCTTCATCAAAGGTCACATCCCTGTTGATCTCAATG
This sequence comes from Picea engelmannii, assembly GCA_009831015.1. NCBI lineage: Eukaryota > Viridiplantae > Streptophyta > Pinopsida > Pinales > Pinaceae > Picea > Picea engelmannii. The sequence goes on along the minus strand of ML786930.1, from coordinate 350,166 downwards.
TGATGGTGACCTGGTATATAGATTCTGAAGGCCTTGGAGACCTTACAGTATCCCACAAACATTCCCTTCTTTCCTGAAGGTTCCAGCTTGTTTCTCTTCTCTTTAGCTATATGAATAAATACTGGGAAGCCAAATATTTTGATATGGCTTACCTCTAGCTTCTTTTCAGTGAACATCTCTTCTGGGGTCTTGAGCCCAAGTGCACTATGGGATAGTCAGTTCTACACATATACAGCTGCCATTGTTGCTTCTGCCCATCAACACATAGGAAGATCTTGATCATGGATCATAGTCTTCACAGCATCCATTATCGTTCTATTATTTCGTTCAGCTACACCATTTTGTTGGGGGTTATAGGGAGTAGTGAGTTTCCATTTGATCCCAACATCTTTGCAGAAGTTCACAAACTCTTTTGAGGTATATTCTCCTCCATTATTTGACCTGAGTATCGTAATCTTTCTTTCAGAAAGATTCTCTATCAAGGTTTTGAATTCCTTGAACTTGCTGAACACTTCATCTTTAGATTTCAAGAGATACAACCAGGTCTTACGAGAATAATCATCAATAAATGATACATAATATACATACCCACTAATGGAGGATGATGGCATTGGGCCACACACATCTGAATGAATGAGTTCTAGGACTCCTTCTTCTTTGTTGTCTCTCTTCAGAAAAGGGTTCTTGATGTTCTTCCCTTGTGCACATCCATTACATACGCCGTCATAGTCAACCTTGAGTTCTGGTAAACCTGTGACTGCTTTTCATATGTATGGTAACGCCTTGTATTTAATGTGATCTAATCTTCTATGCCAAAGATTACATGGATTCTCAATGGCGTGGTTCATGGCAGCTTCTGAGTGACCCTTTAGCCTATGCAAGCCACCTTCTTCTTTTCCAATGATGATTGCTTCATTTATGGTCTCTCCTTTAGCACATTGCCTTCTGCAACCTTCACTATAGCTTCCTCAGGGTTATTATGTGTGACCTGGAGAAAGGTCAACAAAACAATAGGCAAGAGTAATATCCTTTTGATAATATAAAGCAATAGCACGAACAATCATCACAGTAGGTCCTTTAGAGCTATTACTTGTAACTTGTCTGAATCAAAGATTGAGGTAAGGAATACAATACAAAATGAGTTCAACACTCTCATAGTGTTGTGATCAAACATTCCTCCACAGCAACCTGGAACTAACACACGAGGTTTCTCCTAGAACCTGGAGTACTGCTACTTTCCTTCCAAGTCTCCTTCACTCTGGATGACAAGTGTTTTCTTCAACCTGTCTTTTGTAATAGGACAATATGCTCTCTTGAAAAAAGGTTAGGTTAGAGAATAAACTCTATGATATCTATTTTAATCCATCTAATAATTTGATCATAGCTTCAGCATGCAACACTGATCAAAATAATGTCATAACAAATATATGCATATCAGAATAATCACACCTGGGTTGCATCATTCCTCTGAATGTGTTGGATCTTGAGATCCTTCTAGATATATGACAAGAGATCCCTTCTCCTGCAAATACTCTTTAAAGTTTAACCATTTAAACATATGTGAGTACATACCTCTGATAGCATTTGCAGGTGGTGGCACCATCAGGCAGCAACGGCAATCATTGCCAGTTCTTTAAAAACTTCAAGGGTGATTGCAACTGGTAGTACGGATACAACTACAACTGGTACTGCAACTGCAACTGGTAGTACGGCTACAACTGCAACTGCAACTGGTTCTGAGACTACAACTACAACTGCAACTTAGGGTTTTATGAGGAAACCCTAATTTTTCAAACTTCAAATTTTGAAATTTTGATCCAGGGAATAGATGCATTGAGTTTGTTGAAATAATGTAACTGCGAAGAGCATTCTTATTATTATTGGTAAAATCCCCATTGCGGATTAATTATGTCATTATTATTATTATTGTTATTGGATTAATCCCCATTGTGGATTAATCATGTCGGTAATTGTATAAGGACCAAATCCCCTTTTGTAGATTGGTCATCGGACAATTATAAAGGGAAGAATAAGAAGACGGCCCCAGCAGTTATTATGGAAGACCCAGAATTAATTAAAGGTGGGTTTCTCCACCCAGAGTGAGAGGTCGGCCCTGCCAGTGGTGACCTTTCACACATGTCGGTTTTGTATATATAGGAGGCTAGCGCCTCACTTCTAACACACAACTCACTTGCTCATTATCTTATGAGGCAAGATGCAATTACTACCTAGAGAGAGGAGAAGAAGAGTGGCGCATCTGTTGGGGAGGATTATTTGTATTGGTTTGAGTTATCTCTTGAACATTGTATAAGCTATTTATGATAAGGAAGATTTTGTTGGGTTTTCTTCCCCTAGAGGGTTTCCTAGGATAAATGGTGTGTCTCTTGTGAATGTGTATTTCTCAGTGATCTTGTTCTTATGATGCTCTTATCTATTCAAATGCAAAGAACTATAATAATGGCATAAACATTAACATGGTTTCAGAGCCAACCTGAAGGAAGCACAATTTGCAAGAGGAAAAATGTCACTGTTATCATACCCAAAAATTAGGGTTTTGCAAAAGTGAGTATTTTCAGCTCCCTAACCTCCTAGAAAGTTGTGCCCTCCCCCAAGGATCATTTTGGCACTTGGAGCGCACCTTTTCAGTTGCTGGATCTTCTGTAAAGTGAAACCCTAGTTTCACAAAGTACCAGAAAACTAGTGTACCAGAAGTGCCAGAAGTACCAGAGTACCAGAAAACCAGAAGCACCGGCCTAGAAATCCGCAGATCAAGTTTGAGGGGGTAAAAGTTGGATTTTCGAAATTCCGACTGCACCAGCTAACTCACCTCAGCCCAGCGTATCTATCCACTAGATCAAAATTTCAAAATTTGAAGTTTGAAAAATTAGGGTTTCCTCATAAAACCCTAAGTTGCAATTGTAGCTGCAGTTGCAGTACCAGTTGAAGTTGAAGCCGTAGAACCAGTTGCAATCACCCTTGAAATTTTCTCAAGAGTTGGCAATGATTACCGTTGCTACCAGATGGAGCCACTACCTGCAAATGATATCAAAGGTATGTACTTACATATGTTTAATGGTTAAACCCTAAAGAGTATTTGCAAGAGAAAGGATCTCTTGCCATAGATCCAGAAGGATCTCAAGATCCAATACATTCAAAGGAATGATGCAACCCAGGTGTGATTATTCTGATATACATCTATTTGTCATAACATTATCTTGATCAGTGTTGCATGTTGAAGCTATGATAAAATTATTAGCAGGATTAAATGTTGATCATAGAGCTTATCCTCTAACCTAACCTTATGTCAAGATAGCGTATTGTCTCAGCATAGAAGACAGGTTGAAGAAAGCACTCGTCATCTTGAGTGAAGGAAACCTGGAAGAAAAGAAAGCACTCATTCTTGAGGACAAGGCTCTAGGTTTGATCAATCAAGATTAATAAGATTTAAAGGTACACATGATAAGCTGATGACTATAACTAAAATAGCAGTCATCATAAATTATTGTACTTGATAGCATGTGAGCATATAGAGGTAAATACTTTGCATGATACAACTAACGCCTCCTCTAGGAGAAACCTCATGTGTTAGTTCCAGGTTGCCATGGAAGAATGTTTGGTCACAACACTATGAGAGTGTGGACCTCATTTTGTATTGTATTCCTTACCTTTAATCTTTGCTTCAGATAAATTATAAGTGATATATCTAAAGGATCTACTGTGATGATTGTTCGTGCTATTGCTTTATATTATCAAGAAGGATATTATTCTTGCTTCTTGTTTTATTGACCTTGCTCCAGGTCACATGAGGAAGCTATAGCGAAGGTTGCAGAAGGAAACATGCTAAAGAAGAAATCATAAATGAAGCAATCATCAATGGAAAAGAAGAAGGTGGGTCACTCAGAAGCTGCCATGACCCATGTTATTGAAGAATCCATCTGAACTCTAGAAGATTAGCTGACATCAACTACAAGGCACTACCATACATATGCAAAGTTGTCACAGATTTACCAGAACTCAAAGGTGACCATGAAGGCGTATGTGATGGATGTGCACAAGGGAAGAACGTCAAGAACCCATTTCTGAAGAGGGACAGCAAGGAAGAAGGAGTCCTAGAACTCATTCATTCAGATGTATGTGGCCCAAATACCATCATCCTCCAATAATGGGTATGTATACTATGTAACATTCATTAATGATTATTCTCGTAAAAGACCTGGATATATTTGAAGTATTCAACAAGATCAAGGAATTCAAAGCCTTGATAAGAGAACCCTTCTATAAGGAAGATTAAGATACTCAGGTCAGATAATGGAGGAGAATATACCTCAAAAGAGCTCGTGAACTTCTACAAATATGTTGGGATCAAGATCCCCAACAAAACGGTGTAGTTGAATGGAAGACCAGAACCATGCTGGAAGCTGTGAAGATCAAGATCTTCCTATGTGCTTATGGGCAGAAGCAGCAATGACGGTTGTTTATGTGCAGAACTGATTGCCCCATAGTCCACTTGGGCTCAAGACACTATAAGAGATGTTCACCGGAAAGAAGCTATAGGTAAGCCATCTCAAAATATTTGGCTGTCCAATGTTTATTCATATACCGAAAGAGAAAAGAAACAAGCTAGAACCCTTCAAGAAAGAAGGGAATATTTGTGGGGTCTCCAAGGCCTTCAGAATCTACATACCAGGTCACTGCCACATTGAGATCAGCAGGGACATGACCATTGATGAAGAAGCATCACTTAATAAATCAAGAAGATGTGAGCTTGAAGAAGTATATGAAGAGGAACCTGTAAATCCCAGGACTACAGAATCCGTGAGGGAAGTTCCTAGAGCTGCAGAACCTGTGAGGGAAGTCGTAACTTCCCCTGATAAGGAAATTCTAGAAGACCATGATATAGTAGAAGTTCAAGAACCTCCTCAAATGACCTTCTCCCATAAAAGAAAGCCTGCTTGGGCAAGAGAGCCTATTCAAGATGGAGAGAAGTATGGTGTTCCAGGAGGAACCACAAGACAGGTGAAGAGACCAAAGCCATTCTCCAATTACACAGCTTTGATGTGCAATCTACTTGATGAAGAACCTACATGCTTTGAAGAGGCCATCCAAAAGAAGGAATGGGCAGATTCCATGACAGAGGAATACCAATCCATAATAAATAATGATGTATGGGAAATAGTTCCCAAACCAAGAAGTAAGGATGTGGTATCATCAAAATGGCTCTTCAAGATAAAACATGTTGTTGATGGAAGTATTGAGAAGTATAAAGCAAGATTTGTCGCTCGTGGCTTTTCCCAGAAGGAAGGCATTGACTATGAAGATACATTTACTCATGTGGCCAGATACACTTCGATCGAAACTATTATAGCTCTTGCTGCCAAGATGAAATGGAAGCTGCACCAGATGGATGTGAAGACAGCTTTCCTGAATGGTGTTATCGAAGAGGAAGTGTATATAGAGAAACCCCAAGGATTTTAGGTTGAAGATAGGAAGTCTCATGTCTGTCGATTGAAGAAATCCTTATACAGATTGAAGCAAGCTCCCGGAGATTGGTATGGCCGTATAGATAGTTTCTTGATGAGCTTAGGCTTTACCAAGAGTAAAGAAGACTCAAATCTCTACTTCAAAATTATGGATAATGAACCAGTGATATTACTATTGTATGTGGATGACTTATTCTTAACTAGAGAAGAAAAGGTCATTGTTGAATGTAAACAGAGACCTGCCACAGAATTTGAAATGAAATACCTTGGTCTAATGCATTACTTCTTAGGCCTTGAGGTATGGCAGAGTCCAGAGAGAATCTTCCTTAACCAAGGGAAGTACACGGTCGAAATCTTAAAGAGATTTGACATGCTAGAATGCAAGTCCATGAATACTCCCATGGAAGCGAAGCTGAAGCTGTTAGTCGATACTTCGTCAGATTTGATAGATGCCACTCTGTATAGATAGATTATTGGATTGTTGATGTACCTGACGAACACCAGACCAGACATTTGTTTTGCAGTGAACACCTTGAGTCAGTTTCTGGTAGAGCCCAGACGTGTTCATCTAGTGGTTGCAAAACATGTGATGAGGTACCTTAAAGGTACAATGGATTATGGTCTCAGCTATGATGGAGATCATGACTTCTCATTGAGTGGATATACTAATGCAGATTGGGCAGGAAGTGTTGCTGACAGAAAAAGCACTTCTAGATGTTGTTTCAGTTTGGGATCAGCTATGATCTCATGGCAGAGTAGGAAGCAATCCAGTATTTCTCTCAGCACAGTGGAAGCAGATCACATTGTCGCATGTTCTTCTAGCTTCGAAGCTATATGGCTTCGAAAGTTGTTGACTGGACTATTTGACTTGGAGATGAGAGAAACTGAGATTCGATGTGACAACCAGAGCTGCATAAAGATGACAGAGAATCCTGTATTCCACGACAGTTCGAAGCACATAGAGATCCGCTATCATTTCATCTGCAACATGGTACAGAGAGGAGCCTTGAAGCTCCAGTACATTAGCACGGATGAACAGGTTGTTGATGTGTTGACTAAGCCTCTATCTCATGTAAAGTTTGAACACTTTCGAGATAAGCTTGGTATAGTCCGAAAGGACCCTCCCTGAAAGGGGGAGTATATGTATTCCTTGCTTCTGACCTATTTGTTATACGTAAAGCAAGATGAGTCATGCTTCTGACCTCTCTATTAGACGTAAAGCATGACATTGTGTGATCCTTGCTTATGACCTCGTTGTTAGACGTAAAGCATGACATCGTGTGATCCTTGCTTCTAACCTCGCTATTAAACGTAAAGCAAGATGAGTCATGTTTATGACCTTATTGTTAGACATAAAGCATGATGTCGTGTGATCCTTGCTTCTGACCTCGCTGTTAGACGTAAAGCAAGATGAGTCATGCTTCTGACCTAGTTGTTAGATGTAAAGCAAGATGATTCCTCGCTTCTGACCTCGTTGTTAGACGTAAAGCGAGTTGTTGATGTGTTCCTTACTTCTGACCTCGTTGTTAGACATAAATAAATTTGAGTCATGCTTCTGACCTAGTTATTAGACGTAAAGCATGACATTGTGATTCCTCGCTTCTGACCTAGTTGTTAGACTTAAAGCGAGATGGTGACATTCCATGCTTCTGACCTAGTTGTTAGACGTAAAGCAAGATGTGACTGACACTGAGCTACCAGCTTAACTGTTGTGACATTGAGCCAGTGTAGTACTATATGTTCCAGCCTAGTGTTGTGATGACGTATCATTTTTTACTGATACATATTTGATGCAGATGATGATAGTATTATTTCGAGAATGATGATGTTGTTGATTTAGAAAACTTTCGATGACTCGTAAATGTGCTAGACAATGTTTCAAGATGATATTGACGATACTGTCCTCCAGATGTCACTGATGATGCAAACCTCTCTCGCCTAATGTTGATGAAGAATACCCTTCTTGTTAAGGGGGAGTGTTGAAATAATGTAACTGCGAAGAGCATTCTTATTATTATTGGATTAAATCCCCATTGTGGATTAATCATGTCATTATTATTATTATTTTTATTGGATTAATCCCCATTGTGGATTAATCATGTCGGTAATTGTATAAGGACCAAATCCCCTTTTGCGGATTGGTCATCGGACAGTTATAAAGGGCAGAATAAGAAGTCGTCCCCAGCAGTTATTATGGAAGACCCAGAATTAATTAAAGGTGGGTTTACCCACCCAGAGTGAGAGGTCGGCCCTGCCAGTGGTGACCTTTCACACATGCCAGTTTTGTATATATAGGAGGCTAGCGCCTCACTTCTAACACACAACTCACTTGCTCATTATCTTATGAGGCAGGTTGTAATTACCAGCTAGAGAGAGGAGAAGAAGAGTGGTGCATCTCTTGGGGAGGATTATCTGTATTGGTTTGAGTTATCTCTTGAACATTGTATAAGTTATTTATGATAAGGAAGTTTTTGTTGGGTTTTCTTCCCCTAGAGGGTTTCCCAAGATAAATGTTGTGTCTCTTGTGAATGTGTATTTCTCAGTGATCTTGTTCTTATGATGCTCTTATCTATTCAAATGCAAAGAACTATAATAATGGCATAAACATTAACAGAGTTGAGGCGAGTAAGCTGGTGCAGTCAGAATTTCAAAAATCCAACTTTTACCCCCTCAAACTTGATCTGTGGATTTCTGGACTGGTGCTTCTGGTTTTCTGGTACTTCTGGTACTCTGGTTTTCTGGTTTTCTAGTACTTTGTGAAACTAGGGTTTCACTTTCCGGGAGATCTAACCACTCGAAAGGTGCACTGAAGGTGCCAAAATGATCCTTGGGGGAGGGCGCACTTTTCTAGATGGTTTTAGGGCTGAAATACCTCACCAACAAAAAGCCCTAATTTTCATGTACGGTAATAGTGACGTTTTTCACTTTTCTCTTGTGAAAGATGCTCCCTTCAGCTTGGCTCTGATTCCATGTTAATTTTTAAGCCATTATTATAGTTATTTTCATTTCAATAGATAACAATAGCATAATACAAGATCACTGAGAGATACACAATCACAAGAGACACAACATTTATCCTGGGAAACCCTCTAGGGGAAGAAAACCCAGCAAAACTTCCTTATCATAGATAGCCAATACAATGCCAAGAGATAACTCAAACTAAAACAGAAGTTCCTCTCCCAAAGATGCGCCACTCTCTCTCCTTCTTCTACAATTCTGAAACTTGTCTCTCAAAATGAGCAAGTGAGTTTTTTGTGTCTAAGTGAGGCGCTAGCCTCTTTATTTATACAAGACTGGCACGTGTGAAGTGTCTCTTCACTGGCAGGGCCGACTTCTCCAACTGGGTGGTTATAACCACCTTTATTATATTTCGGGGCCTCTTTAATATCTTCTGGTGCTGACTTCTTATTCTGCCTATTACAATTATCTTTTGACCAATCTGCAAAAGGGGATTTGGTCCTTTATAATAACCAACATGATCAATCCGCAATGGGGATTGATCCAATGAATAATATATCAAATAATAATAAGAATACACTTTGCAGTTACATTATTTTAACACTCCCCCTTAACAAGAAGGGTATTCTTCAGCAGCATCATGCGAGAGAGAGAGGCCTTTATCATCAACAACATCAAGTGGGTGAGAGGACAACATCATCAATATCATCAAGTGAATGACTATCCACTACTATTGCCATACGTTGATGATGTTTCCCTGGAATCACATATGTAACTCATCACTCCCTCTTACTAGGGAAGTCCTTCTGGACCACACAAAGCTTGTCATTGAATTACACAAACTTAACTCTGGACAAAGACTTGGTCAACACGTCTACTATCTTCTCATTTGTAGCAACATACTGGAGCTTCACTATTCCCTTCTGCACCATATATCTGATATAATGGTACCTGATCTTGATATGATTGGACTTGTCATTAAACATTGGGTTCTCTGACAACTTCACACAACTCTGGTTGTCACACTAGATACAAGTCGCCTCTAACTCGAGATCAAACAATCCTACAAGCATCTTCTAAAGCCACACTACTCCACTGCTAGTTGAACATGATTCTATATACTCTACCTCAGTCGTACTGAGCACCACACTAGCCTGCTTCCTACTAAACCGTGAGATCATAATTGATCCCAAACTGAAGCAACATCAAGATGTACTCTTCTGGTCTGCAACACTACTAGCCCAATATGAATCGGTAAAGCCTTGCAGTCTTATCTCGCGATCTAAACCATATTTGAGTCCATAGGAAATTGTACCTTTCAGGTACCTCATCACATGTTTTGTTGCAATCAAGTGAACACGTCTCATCTCAACCATATACTGACTCGATGTGTTCACTGCAAAACAGATATCTGGCCTTGTATTTTTTAAGTACATCAACGAACCAATAATTTGTCTATACATGGTGGCATCCACTGTCTCTAAAGATGTATCAATCAATAACTTCATATTAATCACCATCAGTGTAGGCATGGCTTTACAATCCATCATTCTGAATCTCTTCAGAATATCTATAGCATATTTTCCTTGGTTAAGAGAAATCTTACTCGGTCTCTGCCATACCTCCATACCTAAGAAATAATGCATCATGCCTAGGTCTTTCATCTCGAACTCTATATCAAGCTTCCTCTTACTCTTAATGATGAGCTTCTCATCTCCTGTTAAGAAAAGGTCATCCACATATAACAGTAATATTATTGATCCACCATCCACAACCTTGAAGTACAAATTGGAATCTTCTTTACTTTTAGTTTAGCCCAAGCTCATCAAGAAACTGTCAATTCTATTGTACCATGCCTCGAGTGCTTGCTTTAATCCATACAAGGCTTTATTCAATCTACACACATATGTCTGAATGTCATGTGTCTCGAAACCTTATGGTTTCTCCACATACACTTCCCCTTCTATTACACCATTTAGAAAAGTTGTCTTCACGTCCATATGGTGTACCTTCCACTTCATTACTGTAGCTATCGCAAGCATAGCTCTAATTGAAGTGTATCTCACCACAGGAGAAAATGTCTCCTCATAATCTATTCCTTCTTTATGGGAGAAACCATGTGCCACAAACCTTGCCTTGTACTTCTCAATATGTCCATATGTTGAATGCTTCATCTTGTAAATCCACTTGGAACTTACCACTATATTCTCTTTTGGTCTCATAACCACATCCCAAACATCATTCTTTACAATGGACTAGTACTCTTCAATCCTGGCATCCTTCCATTCTTTCTTATTTTCATCCTCTTCATAACTAGTATGCTCAACACTAATAATGTCACTTAGCAATTCCATGTAACTAGAGTATGGTCGTGGTCTCTTTCTTTCTCTGAAGGATCCATCTGGAGCACCATACTTCTCTACATCTTGAATAATTTGTCGAGCCCAATATGGTCTTCTCTTCTTAGTATTCATCTCTCGAGATGAATCTGCAGGTCTTTGTGGTTCTTCCATATCATGATGTTCTAGTACAACATCAATGCCTGCATTTGTATCTACAACTCTGGGAGCTTCAGGTTCATCATCATGGACCTCATCTGAATGATTATGTCTCGATCTACTAAAATTTTCATCCTCATCGAAGGTGGCATCTCTGCTAGTCTCAATCAGTCGATGACCAGGGATGCAGACTCTGTATGCCTTCGATGTCTCACTATATCCAACAAATATACCCTTCTTGCCTGAAGGGTCCAACTTTGATCTTTTGTCCTTTGATACATGCACATACATTGGACAGCCAAATATCCTCAGGTAGCTAACCTCTAACTTTTTACCTATAAACATTTATTCTGGTGTCATGTTCCCAATTACACGGTGGAGACTTCTATTATGCACATATACTGCAGTCTTGGTTGCTTCTACCCACAGGTGCATCGGTAAATATTGATCATGAATCATGGTCTTCACTGCTTCCATGATTGTTCAATTATTTATTTATGTCACACCATTCTGCTAAGGATTGTAGGGAGTAGATATCTCCCTCTTGATCCCAACTTCCTTGCAGAATTCCTTGAATTCATATTATGTGAATTCTCCTCCATTATTTGACCTTAAGATATTTATCTTCTTTTCAGAAAGGTTTTCAACAAGTGCTTTGAATTCTTTGAAATTGTTGAATACTTCACTTTTAGCTTTCAAAAAATAAATCCAAGTGTTACATGAGAAATCATCAATAAATGAAACATAATATACATGCATGCTAAGTGAAGTGGTTGACATTGGTCCACACACATCTGAATGTATGATGTCCAAGACTCCTTTGGATTTTCTATCACTGCTTAGAAATGGTTTCTTCGCGTACTTTCCTTGTGTGCATCCCTTGCATATGCATTCATGATTCACTTGGATTTATGGCAAACCTATCACCAACTTTCTCACAATCGGTAGTGCTTTGTAATGTATGTGAGAAAATATTGTATTCCATAGATCACTTGGAGTAACGGTACTATGAACTAATCTTGAATCTGAATGTCCCTTTAACTTGTATAGACCTCCTTCTTGAACACCAATCACTACAACATCATCAATAGATTTTCCTCTTGGCCATATGAGAAGTTCACTATCAATGAAAGAAACTATGAATCCTTTCTCATCTAATGTTGATATAGAAAGGAGATTTTTCTTCAAACCGGGTACATACAAAACATCCTTCATCTTCATAGGTTTTCCGGAATCCAATCTGTAAGAATCTTCTCCTAGTCCTTTAATGGGATATTGATAGTCATCAGTGAGATTCATCTTGTGAGGTGAATCTTTCTAAACTAATTATGAGAAAGAATCTGTGTAACATGTCATGTGCTTAGAAGCACCACTATCAATAAGCCATGTGTCACTTCCATGAGTAATTGATCATGTAAGCATTGATATCAATACATATTCTTCGCTTGAGTCATCTTGTTTGTCTCTCTCTTGATCAGGTTCATCATCTTCTATGGCATGAGCATGATGTCTTTTATAATTTCCTTTTCTGACCTAATCTTTTGAGTTGGGACAATTTATTGCAATGTGTCCCATCATCTGGCATATGTAGAATTTGTAATTTGAGTAATCCTTTTTAAACTTTTGTGTATTTTGTAACCCATGAGGCTTCTTGTGTGAGTGAACCTCTTTCTTTCTCTTTCCTTTTCTTCCATGAGTTTCTAGAGCTTGATTTTCCTCATCGCCTAGTTTATTTTCTCTTGTTTCCAATCTAGCTTCTTCTTGAGTGCAATCCTCCCATAGTCTGTTAAAATTTGTTAGCTTTATTCTTGAACAAAGTCCAGTCTGCTAAACTTTGTTAGCTTTCTTCTTAAACAAATTCTAGTCTGCTAAACTTTCTTAGCTTTATTCTTGAACAGATTCCTTGAATGAATGATTCCTGAGATCTTGGGAGACCATTCAAAGTAGTCATCACCAATTCAGCTTCTTCGATTGTGTCTCCAATGGATTCAAGTTGTTATTTGATTCGATACACTCATGTGAAGTAGGATTGAATGGTTTATGAACTCTGCATCTTCACACTCTTGATATGTGTCCTCAATGTCATCTTCTGGTTGATATTCTTGCCTTAATATAACCGGGATAGGGCATCAAACATTTTCTTGGGAGTTGTCAATGATGAAACATGAGGGATCAAATGATCCTCGATAGAATCAACAATGATTCTCTTTCCCTTGACCAGACTCTTCTTGTACTTTTCCTTGGCCAAATCTTCATCTAGTTCTAGAACTTCTTCTTTGACGAAATATTCTAGATCATTTTCTTCTAGAATGAGCATCACTCTATACTTCCATGCTCAAAAGTTATCAGTGTTGAATTTTCACTATGCTAGGCTCAAGCATGAGGTTTATTTCAATTTTAGCATTTACTTGAACCATAAACAAATGCAGTTACACCATTCACAATTGTTGCAATAACCAAGATCACAAGAAGAAATACCATGCACAAGAACACAAGAAATATCCTGGGAAACCCTTCTCAACAAGGGAAGAAAACCCAGCAATCCTTTGTTATATTCTCAAGAGAAATACCTCCCACACCATAGACCTAGCACACAAAAGGGTGCTCTCCAAAACCAAGAAGCTAGAACCCAAGAGAGGTGCGCACTTCAGCCCTAGAATATGTACTTTCTGAAATTTCCAAAATCACATGTGTGTTATATTTCCTCAATGGGGAAATCACCTTTATTTATACTAGACTGGACACATCAAAAGTGGTGTCTATTGGCACAACATGGTTGCCCTCAATAACTCAGAATATAATTAATAATTACAATATTAATTATCTTTTACATTAATTATCTTTCACTTTATGGTGGGGTCGACCTATACCCTTTACATCACAATTAGGGTTATAGGTAAATCTTACTCTTAGACAATATATCAAGGGATATCACACACCCACTAGTTCTCAGCGACTAGGGGCACGTCCACTTGTCCTCAGCCACAGGGATGTCCTACTCAACAGATCTCTATCTCACTGAGTTTCATAGGAGAATCATCTGGAGTACCACATTGTCTCAAATCTCTACACAGAGGAGAACGATGCACCCATCACATGGGCACCTTCACCCCTCACAGGGGTACACATTGTTTCATCTCAAATGACACACCCATCTTATGGGCATCATCACCCCACACAGGGGAATACACATCGATACACCCATCTCATGGGCATCCTCACCCCACATAGGGGCACATAGTGTCACATCTCAGACTCAGATAGGAATGACACACCCATCTCATGGGCACACCCAACTCATGGGATCTCTCACAGGACGACTCACTCAGTCTATGTCATGGAGGATGTCTCACGAAGTTGTAATCATCAACAATCAGCGCCCTCAAGCTTCTCATCAAGCTTAGTGTTGGGAGTCATCTTGCCCTGGGACGGAAATATAATAAGAAAAATAGAAACTTTTCAAATAAAGGTTTTGAACTTACCAGAGAGTGTGCTATGCCAACATGAATTTATCCAACTTCAGTCTACAGCTGCCTAGACATATTGATCTAGGGTTTATGAGGAAACCCTAATTTTTCAACTTGAGAAATTTTGAGATTTGAACCAGGGAATAAATGTTCCCTCCTTAGGAAAACTCCTTGATAGTTTTTTCTTGACCAAAATCCTTTAGAAAGAGGGTGATGTCATCACCTAAGGTTTTATGCAAAAACCCTAATTTTCAGAAAATGTGAAAATTGTAAGACTTTTACAGGTAAAAGGTGCACTAGGGTTAGGATATTCTTCCTATGGTATTCTTTTCCCAACGAGTTCCTCTAGACTTTGAAAATGGATTCTTTTAGGCCCGCTCTGATACCATGTTAAAATTTTGCTTAAGTAGTTAAGTGTATTCAATATTCTTTAAATTTAAACTATTAAATCAATAATTGCATGCATAAGGATCACTGAAGGAAAGACATCCACAATGTACACAAGATTTATCTTGGGAAACCCTCTTGGGGGAGAAAACCCAACAAAGATTCTTCAATATAGATTTGTCAACAAGTACAATGTCTCTCTCAAGAGAGATCTCACCAAACAGAAGATAATCTGAAGATAGACCAGAAACCCTAACCAGAATAGGGTAGCGCACCACTAAACCAAGATAAGCCTCCAAGAGATAACCAAAACCCTTCACCAAAACACCTTTACTCTGTAACTGTGTCTCCTCCTCAGACTTACGCACTTTTCCTTGAGAGAGAACTTATGTTGTGTATATTCTCCAAATGAGGCACCTAGCCTCTTATAAATACAAGTTGAGTCGCCCTTTAATTAGGTCAAGGCCGACTTGTACACTTTACACTTTCTAATCTACATTTGAATTTTATAAAGGCACAATAGGGCTGACTTTTACAAAGGCACAATAGGGCCGAATTTACAAATACAACATAATATTATTCTTTAGGATTTTGACTTGGTTTAATACAGTATAGATACAATAAGAATATCTTTTGAAGCTACTCAAATTTCAACAGTAAGAAATTATATTAGTTATATTAAGATAAATAGAGCATAAAATTAAAATGAGGGAATCTAGATGGTGTTAAAGGTTGAAGAGAGAATTTAAGATAATCAGACAAGGGTAAAATAATAGAAATCATTAAAACTAGAGACAGTAATGAATGGAACTGAAAAGGGGGTTACGACATAAGCAAAAGACGAAAAGAGAAGAGCAAAGGTTCAAAAATTATATCAAGGACGAAGTTGTTGAATAATGGGTTGCCAAGAGTGGCTTAGTTAATACCTATCTTCGCGATTAAAATTATTATGATGTTTTTCAATTTCTAAGGCTTCT
The DNA here is from genome assembly GCA_009831015.1 of Picea engelmannii. Lineage (NCBI taxonomy): Eukaryota > Viridiplantae > Streptophyta > Pinopsida > Pinales > Pinaceae > Picea > Picea engelmannii. The sequence continues at coordinate 334,399 of ML786930.1, read as the reverse complement.
CTAACAATGTAGGTCGAATAATGAGAAGTAGATGCTAGGACTTTGGTGTGATAAAAAAAATGAGATGCTTAGTGTTGTTAGAATGCTCTACAATTGCATATTTTTTAAATCGATTTTGAAGTGTATCAGCTATATGTTTTGTAAGGCGGTCTTGACATCCATCTGGTTTAATTTCCATCCCATTGCAGAAGCAATTGCAATAATCGATATGATGGAAGTGTACTTTTCTACAGGAGAAAATGTCTCATCATAGTCTTCTCCCTCTTTCTGGGAGAATCCTCTAGCCACAAATCTTTCCTTGTACATCTCTATGCTTCCATCTACATCATGCTTGATCTTGTAGATCCATTTGGAAGTTACTACTGACTTCCCTTCTAGTCTCGGAACCACCTCCCACACATCATTCTTCATGATGGACTGATACTTCTCCATCATGGCATCCTTCCATTCCTACTTCTCAACAACTTCTTCAAAGGTGGAAGGCTCTAAATCAATGATGTTGCTCATCAGTGCCACATAACTAGAAAACTTATGTGGTCTCTTTCTCTCTCGAAGGTGTTCCGGAGCAAGTTGGTCTCTTTCTGTTGACTGTAGCTTCTCTGGGTGGATCTATAGGTCTCTCTGACTCTACCATCTCATTATGAACTTCTAGAATGGGTTCCTCTGGTGTAGAGTCTTCCATGACTACTTCCCTTGGAGCCTCATGCTCCTCTCGGTCCTCATCCATGTGAGACTCCCTTAATCTTCTGAAGGATTCATCTTCATCAAATGTTACATCACGACCGATATCAATCTGTCTCTACCCAAGAATGTATATTCTGCAAGCCTTTGAAGACTCACTGTATCCAACGAATGTGCCCTTCTTTCCTGAAGGTTCCATCTTCATTCTCTTCTCCTTTGGAACATGTATAAATATTGGACAACCAAAAATCCTCAAGTAACTGACTTTTGGTTTCTTTCCAGTGAACACCTCTTTAGGTGTCGTATTCCCCAATATCTTGTGAGGAATTCTATTTTGGACATACACAGTTTTACTGGAAGCTTATACCCATAAGTGCATGGGTAGGCCTTGGTCATGGATCATCACTTTCATTGATTCTACAATGGATCTGTTGTTTCTTTCTGCAACCCCATTCTGTTGGGGGTTGTAGGGAGTTGTGAGCTCCCTCTTAATCCTTGCTTCTCTGCAAAAGTCTTTAAACTCATTTGAGGTTTACTCACCTCCATTATCATATCTCAAGACTTTAATCTTCCTTTCGGAGAGATTCTCAACTAAAGCCTTGAATTCCTAAAACTTGTTGAAGACATCATCCTTAGTTTTCAAGAAGTAGATCCATGAATTTCGAGAATAGTCATCTATGAATAAGACATAGTATATAAATTTGCCTAAGGATGGAACCTTCATCTGTCCGCATACATCAAAGTGTATGGTGTCCAATATACCCTTGGACCTGCTGTCACTGCTAGTAAAGCTTCCCTTGACATTATTGCCAAGTACGCCACCTTTGTATACTCCATCACGTTCTACCTGAATGTTGGGTAGACCTGTAACCATCTTTCTCAATATCAGTAGTGCTCTATAGTTTATGTGAGCAAGTCTTCGGTTCCATAGCTCACTTGAGCTAACACTGTTGTGTACAAGGGCTTGTTCTTGGTGTCCCTTCAAACTATATAGTCCTCCCTCTCAGACACCAATCATGATAGCTTTATCAATGCTTGAATTCTTGGGCCATAGAAGAACTTGGCCATCCACAAAAGCTACTCTAAAGCCTTTATCTTCTAAAGCAAAGATGGAAAGTAAATTCTTCTTTAAGTTTTGTACAAACAAAATATCTTTAATTAAAAGACGGTTACCTGAGTCAAGTTGTAGGGAGGCTTCTCCAATGCCTTTGACTGCATGCTTGGAATCATCCCCAAGCTCCACTTAAAGGAATGGGCTCTTTTCTGTCAGATTTGAAAGAGAAATTATGGATCTGGTCATGTGCTTGGAAGCACTGCTATCTATGAATGAAGTGTCACTCCCTTGAGTGATGGTTCCTGTGAGTGCTGAAACAAATACAAATTCTTCATCCTTCGACTTGTGTTCTTCAACTTTTGTTGTATGTGCATGGTGATTCTTCTTCTTTCCCTTTTCATGTTTATGAGGGAATTTTGAGGCATAGTGTCCAATCTTCTTGCAGGTGTAGCATCTAATATTTGTTGCATCCTTCCTGTGGTGTGGTTCTTAAACTTCTTTGGGTTGCCTTCTTCCCTTTCCTTTCCTTTCTCTTCTTCACTTATGAAGCTTACTCTGGAATAGAATATATCCACTCTAGTGATTTTATGTGACTCGTTGCTAGTATGTAACTGGCTTAATCAGAGAGCAAGGTCACAAAAAATCCAAATCAGAACTATGGTTTCTAGAGTTATGGAATTGGAATCCACCTTTCAACATATTCATGTGACCCACATCTACATGAAACATAATGCAGAGGCCAACACTTTGGTCAAGACCAATTGTGAGCTTCCAAAAGGTCATATATGATTGGAAGAATCAAATAATATTTGAACATGCACCATCAACAACATTAAATTGTTTTGAATAATCTTGTTGAGGACAATTTCTTTTTTTCAACAAAATTGTCTTATATTTATTAGAGCTTTCTTATATTGTTCAGTTTCCAATCATTGACAGTGAACTATAGTTTCTTACTAGAACTTGTTAAATTAAGAGTTGTTATTAAGTTCTTTTCAATTTACTAGACAATAATAGCATAAGTAGGATCACTAAGAGAAACACAATCACAAGGTACAAACATTTTATCCTTTGAAACCCTCATGGGGGAGAAAACCCAGCAAAAATATCCTTAATATAGATTTCCAATACAATGCCAAGATAAAATACCAAACCACCAATAATATCCAAGACCAAGCATGTTCCTCTCTCTCCTTCTGGCAACTATAGCTATCTCCAAAACTTGTGCACTAGATGAGTGGTTGAGTGAGTGATCTAATGAGGCACCATCCTCTCTTATTTATACTAGATGAGGAGCGCTAGGGTTGTGTCTCTTCATTAGGTAGGGCTGAATTCTCAATTAGCATCATATAAACATGGTTTGACCAATCCACAATAGGGGATTTGGTCATACATAAGTCCTAACATGATCAATCCACAAAAGGGGATTGATCTATTTAATAATAACTCAATTATAATTATAATATACTTCACAGTTAGAATATTTCAACACTCCCCCTTAACAAGAATGGTATTCTACAACATCATTAGGAGAGAGAGAGAGGGCAGCAACATCATCAACATCTGGAACATTGGCTGGCATATCTATAAATCATCGGAAATTTTTCTCATCATCAATATCATCATCATTCACAGCATGGAGTTGGAATAGCATCATCATCATTGTTCAAAGCATGGCATTGGAATATGAAACATCAACATCAATTAGTATAAAACTATAACAACAACATAAACAGCATTGGGTTGATACAACATCATCAACAGCACGAGGCTGATACAGCAACAACATCATCAATAGCACGAGGCTGGAGCAACAACATCATCAACAGCATGGATTTGATACAACATCATCAACAGCACGAGGCTAATAAAACATCATCAATGGCACAAGGCTGGATCAACAACATCATCATCATAGGGAAATAGAATGAGGCAGGTGCAACAACAAAATCTTGTGGTACTCTGACAGACCGTCCTTACTGGACCTTCGAGATCTGCCCAGGAATCAAAATATTCCCTAGGATATAAAATCCTAATAGAGCTACCACTATTGACCATAACTGGCATATACATGCACATGTACTCTGACAGACCGTCCTTATCGGAACTTCGGGATCTGTCCAGGGATGATCAGTCCCCTAGGATATAAAATCCTAACTGAGTTACTCATTATTGGTCAAGATACCATAGTATCATCAGCATCACTTCCCCTTTCGAGGGAGGTCCTTTCAGACTATACCAAGATTGTCTCGAAAGTATTCAAACTTTAGACGAGACAGAGGCTTGGTCAACACATCTGCAACCTGCTCATTTGTGCCAACATATTGGAGCTTTATATCTCCTCTCTGCACCATATAATGAATGTAGTGATATCGGATTTCTATGTGCTTCAAATTTTCATGGAACATAGGGTTCTCTGTCATCTTTATGCAACTCTGGTTATCACATATAATCATGGTGGTTTCCATCTCCATATAGAATAGACCTGTCAACAACTTTCGAAGCCATATGGCTTTGCAACTGGCGGAACATGCTGCAATGTATTTCGCTTCTGTCGTGATGAGAGCAATGTTGGATTACTTCCTACTCTTCCATAAAGTCATCGCTGACCCCAGACTGAAAGAACATCTTGAAGTTCTCTTTCTATCAGAAACACTTCCAACCCAATCTGAATCAGCATAACCAACCAGTCTAAAGTCATGATCTCCATTATAACATAAACCAAATTCCAACGTACCCTTAAGGTATCTCATCACATGTTTTGCAGCAACAAGGTGAACACGTTTATGCTCTACCAAGTACTGACTCAAGGTGTTACAACAAAACATATATCCGGCCTGGTATTCGTCAGATACATCAACGCTCTGATGATTTGTCTGTATAGCATAGCATCAACCAATTCTGACGAAGTATCAACCAGGAGCTTCAACTTTGTTTCCATGGGTGTGTTCATGGCTTTAAATTCCAATGTATCAAATCTCTTTAGTATTTCAACTACATACTTCCCTTGGGTAAGGAAGATCTTCATTGGGCTCTGCCAAACTTCAAGACCTAAGAAATAGTGCAGCAGGCCTAGGTCTTTCATCTCAAATTCTGCAGCAAGCTTCGTCTTGCAATCTGTGATGATCTTTTCTTCACCTATCAAAATATGTTATCCACAAATAGTAGCAATATAACTGGTCCGTCATCTACAATCTTGAAGTACAGATTGGGATCATCTTTACTCTTGGTAAATCCCAGGCTCATCAGAAAACTAGCAATTATGCCATACCAAGCTCTTGGAGCTTGTTTCAACTTTTAGACATGAGTCTTCTTGTCTTGTACTTTAAAACCAAATTTTCACATCTTATTGTACTGACCTGGTACACTTTCTCAGTTGCAATTTAAACTGCATAATCATGTGCTAGATCTATGTGCTTTCTACAAAGCACTATTTGTCTCATTGTCTGAGAGTATGTCCTCTACTCTTTCTGCAACTGATCCTTCTGGAACTGGGACTCTGCACCTGCAGCCTCTCTGAGGTTGAGGATCATTGTAGATGTTGAACTCTGAGCTTAACATCTCTACTCTATCATGGTAATAACTTCATCTGAGCCTGAGAGTGGCTCAATAATTGATATTGAAAGTATCTCTTCTTCTTTCATGGAGGTAACTCTATCTGCTATTGTATTCATGTCTCCATGGCCCGACTAATGTGTTGCACCAACTGCCACTCAATTTTAAATATGGGGATTGCTCCCCCTGCATATCATACTATATATGAATCATTGTTTTTTTGGTCGTCTTCACTAATACTGGAACTATTTCTTCGATTACTGGAGTAAGTGTCTCGTCATAGTCTTCTCCCTCTTGTTGGGAGAATCCTCTGGACACAAATCATCTTTGTACATCTTTTATATGCAACATGCTTGATCTGTTATATCAATCTTGGAAGTCAACACTGACTTCCCTTCTAGTCTCATGGAAAAATCCATATCCTAGTCCTTCTAACTGGCTTCCTTCTCTGTCACTAAAATAAGGGAATCTTCCCAGGAAATTTTGTGTCTCCTAGAGATCTCTAAGGATATGATCTAGTCTTCTCAAATCTTGGCATCTATCTACGAGTTTTGGACGATGTATCATTTTCCATCTGATCCTCTCTGAGATTAGTCTCACTATGTTCTCAATTTATTCTAAATCTACAAGGACTTCATAGTTTCTACAAGATATACTTGGTGTTGAATACCAAGTCTTAATATGAAAAGTTGAGTCAGACTTCAAGCAAATTATGCTTCATGTCAAGGTGTCTTCATTATCCTTTGACCAAGTATACTGTGAGTTTTATTCTAATGTTCGGTCATCTTTGGAGCCTTCTTCTCCTTACAATCAAACTCCATATGAGATACTTTGTATCTCAAAAATAGCTTCTTCTTCATATTCTTTGGTACATGAATGTATATGGTCATGTACATAGTCTTGTTCATGTCTCGTCTAATATGTTGCCTCCTCCAACTGTCACTATAGCTTCCTTAGGGCACCTATGACCTACCCGGAACAAAAACAACAACATGCAAGAATAATACTCTTTAATAATAATAAAGCAATAGAGAGAACAATTGTCACAGTTGCTCCTTTAGAGCTATCACTTGTGACATGCCTGAAACAAAGGTCAAAGGTAAGAAATACAATACGAAATGAGAGAAACACTCCTCTAGTGTTGTGATCAAACATTCATCCATTGTAACCTGGAACCAAAACAAGAAGTTTCTTCTGGAGGATATGTTAGTTGTATCTGGTAAATGATTATAGTAAGCATTTATCTCAATATGCTCACATGCTACCAAGTATAATACTTTTCAAAGACTATTATCTCAACCACATTGTTTACTTGTAATGAGGTAGTTATCAAACTTGTCATGTGCAACTTTGAATCTTATCAACTTAATCAATCAAACCTGGAACCTAGAGTCTTGTCCTTAGGAATGAGTGTCATGTTTTTCTTCCAAGTCTCCTTCGCTCAAGATGACAATTATTCTCTTCAATCTGTCATCTGTACTAAGATAATATGATTTCTTGACAGAAATCTAAGTTAGAGAATAAACTCTATAATCTCAATTTTAATCCATATAATACCTTGACTTTTAATTTTGACCAATGGTTAGTATGATGGTCATAGCTTCAACATACAACCTAGATGTTCATACGGTCAAAATAATGTCATAACAGATAGATGCATATCAAAATGATCAAACCTGCGGTGCATTATTCCTTTGAATGTGTTGGATCTGAGACCCTTCTGGATCTATGATTGTAAAAAGATCCTTTCTCCTACAAATACCCTTTAGAATAATAATACATTTTAAGCACATGTAAGTACATAGCTCTGATAGTATCTTGCTATGGTAAGGCGCACTAAGACAATAAAACAACAGTCCCAACACTTCACAAAAACTTTCACTGCAACGAGTACTTCAACTGGTGTTGCAACTAGCATGAAGGAACTAGCACTGCCACTGCAACGGATACTGCAACTGCAACTACAACTTAGGGTTTTATGAGGAAACCCTAATTTTTCAACTTTCAATTTTTGGAATTCTAATCCAATGACTAGATGAACTGGGTTGAGGCGAGTAGGCTAGAGCAGTCTGATTTCAAAAAATCCAAATTTTACCTCTTGAAATTGAACTTGCACAAATCTGGACCGGTACTTCTGGTACTGGTTATGGTTTCCTAGTTTTCTAGTTTTCTAGTTTTCTAGTTTTTTGGTACTAGTCAAAACTAGGGTTTTACTTTTCGAAGGCTCTGGCCACTGAAAAGGTGTGCTCAAGATGCCAATGATTTTTCTAGGCTAGGGCGCACTTCCCTAGATGGTTTTTAGTCAGAAATTCCTTTTCAATAAAAATCCCTAATTTTCTTGTACGACAACAGTGACATTTTTGGTTACCCAGTGAAAGGTTCTCCACTCAGTTTATCTATGATACCATGTTAAATTTAAAGTTTATATTAAGTTATTTTCAATTTACTAGATAATAATAACATAAGTAGGATCACTGAGAGAAACACAATCACGAGGTACACAACATTTTATCTTGGGAAACCCTCATGGAGGAGAAAACCTAGCAAAAACTTCCTTAATATAGATTTCCAATACAATGCCAAGATAAAACACCAAACCACCAAGAATATCCAAAACCAAACATGTGCCTCTCTCTCCTTCTGGCAACTGCAGTTATCTCCAAAACTTGCGCACTAGATGAGTGGTTGAGTGAGTGAGCTAATGAGGCGCCATCCTCTCTTATTTATACTATCTGGGGAGCGCTAAGGTTGTGTCTCTTCATTAGGCAAGGCTAACTTCTTCAACTAGTGGTTAAATCCACTTTAATTATCCTTAGGGGCTGACTTCTCAATTAGCATCATATAAACATGGTTTGACCAATCCACAATAGGGGATTTGGTTATACATAAGTCCCGACATGATCAATCCACAAAAGGGGATTGATATATTTAATAATAACTCAATTATAATTAGAATATACTTCACAATTACAATATTTCAACAGAAATTATGTTCTAATATTGTCTTATTTTAGACATGTCATTGATAGTAAATTCCTAAGGCACAATGTTGAATGTTGTAGGGCCTTGAGGTAATACTGGTTGTAACTTTGATTAATCTTTTTAAATAAAAAGTTACCGATATTATTCTCCATGTGTATGTTTGTATGTTTGTAGGTCCATCAAGTTGTGGTCTAGTAGCGACTTGCAGCAGTTGTTGTGACGATGACCCAGGTTCAAATTTTGGCAAGCATGCTCCTCCCCTACTCTGTAGTGCACCCAAACTCGGTACACATGCACCTCAGGTCTGGTCTATGTTCTCAACAGAATACACAAATTTACCCAATTTGAACTATAAACATAAACACATTAAGATGCCTAACTACTTTAGCACAGTGGAAAATGCATCAACAATTAGATCATACACAGGTGCACATGAATTTCAAACCCAAAATCCTTGTTCTTAAACCAGAACACATGGGATCCCGTGCCAGGGACAATGGCTCAATTCCTTTACATAAAAATGCCAAAATACTTACAAGACCACTACATAAACCCTCCTTGGTTTCTGTGCCAAATTCTTCTGAATGTTTAGGCTATCATATCAGCCCTAAACCTGTCCTCAAGGATGTCACATATTTTCCATGACCTCGTTGTTGTCCATCCCTCTTTCATTGTTGTTATAGACCTCTATACTTCTTGTTATACATGCATGCCTCAATGGGCTCCTACTATTGTTCGAATTCTAGGCCAAAATTCTTCACCAAAAGTATCAAAATGACATACTTGCCAGTCTAAGTCTCATCTAGGTTTACAATGGCATTCGCGGGCTTTGATTGTTCTTGTCAACTGCAGTTGTGAGAGTCTTCAATATCTCCACTTCCTTTTTCTCTATCTCTCATCTCTCCCCTTCACTTTTCTCCCCTATCTCCATGAGCCTTCCTCTCCTTGGTTAGCATTGGAATCCTTGAATGTCACCTCCTTTCCCAAAAATAATATCACTCCCCCTTCAATAAACACCCAACAACCCAAAGAAAACACCTTAATGGCATTGACCTATGCCTCGAGAACCCAACCAAGACATGTGGAGGCTTCAAAGTTTGGAACACGAGCCCCTTCTTATCTCATCATATTCTCTTAAGGTTCAACTTGGGAGTGAATTTGTGGCCATCGATCTAGAGAGAGATTGGACAGTATGCATTTTCGTAGTCTCTCTCTAAGGGTTCTCCTCATTCTTACCTCCCAAATGTCCTCAATATTCCCAATCATCAATCTAGATAGAGAGATATGATGGTTGAGAGAAACACAAGATCCTACACGCTCCTCTCTTTCTCCTCCAACATATCCCTCTTGCTACAAAACAATGAATGACAAGAACGATTCACTAATCTCACGAAGTTGTCCCTGAAAGGGAGATGCTCCTACATTAGACTCCCCTTGTAAAAAGAGAAGCAGATTCCTACTTAGCAGATTGATAAAATATTCATATGATGGCTACGTGATTCATTTCATCACTTCTTCTAAGATCCAAGTGGCTTCTACCAGGCCCTAACCTTCCCAAAGAACATGATATTCTTGTCTTCTGAGTCCTTTCCTTCCTACAAACTCTATCCTCCAAGATCTTTGCAATATCATCCTTCTCTTGTCTAGAACCTACTCTTTTCAGTCCATGACCTACTCTTCTTTTTCCATAGCACCCTCATGGTACTCATACAAATATGCCACAATGAAAGTGGGGGAGATATCCAAACCATCTAGCAATTACAACACACAAGCTTTATTTGACATTTTTTTAGAATCCTGCAAGGTTCAACCTTTTTCATTTTCAACTTGTTAAACGTGCCTTTTGGAAACATTTCCTTCCACAAATGTGCTAACATAAGATCTACTTCTTCATTCTTCTTCATTTTCCTTTTCTTATTATTTATGTTTCACTTGTTTTTGGGACGGGGGACGCATCCCTGAACAGCTAGAGCCCACCCCCAATTTTTTTAGGGGACGGCAGGTTGGGGATGGAAATAATATATATATAAGTCCATTGGATTGAGCTTCGGTGGTTGGGAGGAATGATTATTACCCTCCCCACCTAAGTTCAAATCCTTGGAGGGACATGTTGTGCCTTTTAATGGGTCTACAAGATACTCTTGTTGTTGAGCCCCCAATACTCTAAAAATGGTCGGCCACCCCATGTTCTCTAGCGGATTTCAGGGAGGTTTTTCGTGCACATAGCGAGCACTGATATCTGGTGTCGTGAACCACATGTTAATATATATATATATATATATTAAAAATTTAGAATTCACCATAACATTTGTAGTTTCTTCAAGCTTGTAAGCATAACAAGCTATATTATATAATATTATGCACAGCCCTTATGCTTGAGAAATTTAAAAAAAGGGTTGAGTGACATGCCACTATTGGCTGCTAGACATGATCAAAATGCAATTTAGCTTTAGGAAACTTAAGTGTAACTATTTTCAATTTCCAATAATGTCCATGAAGGGAATATGAGACAGAGGTCTCTATAGCAGTTTTTATTCCTCATATTTCTTGTTAATGATGTTAATGTTAAAACATAAAAGGCATTCCCTTCTCAATAGGTTTTGCATATTTTTACATCTGTGTTGAAAACCACTATAAAACATTTTGGTTCTATAAAGAGATTAGATTCATATTTCAGATTAAGAAGTTGATTGAATAGGAATTTATTCAAACATTTAATACCCAATCCAAGTCACTACTTAGTAGTATCTGATTGTTTTCACAATGCTTGAGGTTGGGGTGGTCGAAGCATTGGACTTGAATGACTCCTAGAAACCCATGTACAATATATAAAAGTTGAGATGATCCGAAAAATGAGAAGAATAAGAGAAATAACCACAAAGATCGGCTCTTTGAAATGTTGCATTTCTTGTTCTTTTGACAAGGAGGCTTTGCGTGTTATGTTGTCACTGAAAATACAATATTTAAATCACCAGAAACCCAAATTGAAACCCATCATACAAAACCCATGTTTTGAGCTACAACTTGTACAACAAATTTAGATTTAGTGCAATACAAAAATAATAGATGGGAAAAATGATCATATTTTCCAATCATCAATGTCCATGATTGTCAAAACTAAAGATATATGCTCGAAATATCCCCAAAATATGCCCAAAAAATCCCTGAAATCTACCCAGAACGTCCCTGAAATCTATCAAGAATGTCTTGGGGATGACCAGCAAGTCCATGAATCCCTGATGAAGTCTCCAGCAGTTTGGGGACGTTTCCTAAGGGTCCCCAAAACACAAGAACAATGGGTACGTGGGTTTGTTTTTGGGGGACAAGTCCCCATGCAACCTATCTTATTAGCCCTTCACTTGTATCCTTGGTTAATATATTGTAGTTGTTTTTTCACTTTCTTGTGCACTTCCTGTATATGCTCTGCAAATGATTATGCATATGCACTCCTCTTGCTTGTTTTATGCAAGTTTTCCAAATCCATAACTCCTCTCGATGACCTTGTTATCCCCTATCCTAGGGATAACTAAGGAGATTATGTCTCGAGGCCCACAGGTCCTAGACATGGAGTACTGAGAGACATATGACTTGAGTTTAGCCCTAGAGGGCCCATATTTTCTTCAGCGCCTCCTATCAGCAGCAGCAACATCCATCCCATCGGCCTGGTTCTGAAGTAGTAGTGGGTCTTGCTCCATGAGGTAATGAATCTGAGTATCATGGTATGTGTCATTCTGAATCTCAAAACATTTGAAGATGTGCATTGAATTCTCTTTTGTTTCATGACATTTTCTTGGAAATTATGCTCTTTAACTTGTCCATACTTGGGGGGGATGAAAGAGTGCCCTAGTAAGTTGGTTCTCTTAGGGATGATTTGCCACTAGGTGGGTCTATGAAAGGTCATCGTCCATTCCTTCCATACTTACCACTTTTCATCATTATCCCTCTCATCTTTCCCCTTCATTGGTTCGGGTATTAGGTTTGCCAAGCTAGTAAGAGTTGTACCTTGCCTTGTGTGAGGAAGGGGCTAAAGGCCTAGAGGGTAAAAGTAGCTAGAAAAATTTTAAATCCAAGATGAAACATTGAGATGCTTCTCCCAAGGATTCCTGAGAAAGCAATAAAAAGCTTCTCAACAAGAAAAGGGGACCCATAAAATAAAATAAAACCCAAGACCTAGTTGGTGGATAGGATGTCTCATCATGAGTCGGCCTATTAGGTTCATGGGCATGTAGCGGTATGACATTGCCATCCATATGGTCACCAAACTAGGGTAGTGGCTCTTGGTGGCATAGCCAAGAGAAAGGGAGTACCACCACAAGCCAGCCTTCTCATTTTTGTGAAATGTTTGTGGTTAACGTTGTCACCACTAGTCACCACGCCAGGATAGTGTCCTCCAGCTATTCTCTTGAAAATAAAAAATAAATAAGGCAAAGATTAAAAGGCATTGAATGGTCTAGGAAACAATGGCATCCATGGAAAGTGTCGCTCGCCCTCTACAGAGGCACCCACAGATAAGACCTACATTTCCCTGTTATCACTGCATCCCTTGCCTGAACATTCCCTACACCATCCCATATATATACATGACCTAGATTGGTCTTCATCTGGAAAACACCCCAAACCTGAGGAGGATTATCCCAATAGGACATCCTGAGACCCTCTCCAAACCTGGCATGTCAAATAGCATAACGTCTTTGAGCATTTGTCTAGGTAAAGGGGGGTTTGATGCACATGTTTGGGTAACTTGATTATTAGATGTGATTGACATTGCTATGATCCCTGTGAATCATGAGCCCATGGAGGGCGTACATGTTGTTTCTGAAATACCATGCCCGACGGACAAGTACATATGGGGAGATGATTAGTTCGGATCTCCATGGGGCTAAAAGTCCACCATATGGATGTTGTGATCCCAGGCAGGGGCAGAGGGATACCAGAGGCTTGCACTAGAGAAAAAGGATGGCATTCCACTAGAGGAACTTTGGCAGGCCTAGACCTAGGGGGGTCTTTCCCTCCCACCATGACATTGGCCCTTGAAGGCCCCTGACATCATCATTTTGAGCCTTGACATCATCGAGTTAGGGTTTTGGCATTAGGATGGCTTGGTTGGCACGTGTGGCAGCTTTTGAGGCCTTTTGAAGCCTAGCGTTTCACTTTGGAGGCCTATCATTCCATGAATGGGCCTAATGTCACCCTAGGAGGGGCATGGCATCATCCCTAAAGACAAAATTAGGGTTTTAATTGTTAATTTTATGTAAAACTGGATTTTTGATGTAAACTAGCCATGTCAACCTTTTTTGACCTAAAATGTAATTAAAGGTCATTGATATTGTATAAATAGAGAGTTAAGACTCATTTTTTCATCATTTTTCACTCACACAAGTGTGAGGTCTGAAATTCATCCTCTTTTAAGGCTTATTGGTTGAAATTAAATGGTGTGCAACTCTTGGAGGAGGTTATTTTGGTGTATTTTTGCATTTTCATGGTGGAAAGTCTTCAACTAGGGTTTGTGGCTAGATTATTCTTGATGAAGTAAAAATATGCAATCCTTATTTGTTTTGAATGGTTATGGTACATTTGCTTATTCATTTCTAAGATTATGAAATTGTTAGTTTGAAACCTTAGGCGAAAAGCACATGTTATTGTCCTTTTCTTTATAATTTTTCACCAACTTGATTTTGCTAAGAAATATCTACTTTGAAGAATATACTAGTGTCCTACCTTTGTACCACTCTAGTAGCATTGCTTCATTAAGCTTCATACATTTTATTTCAAGTTTGATCTAAAGAAGAAGGAAATCGCTAAGGCCTAGGGTTACCTACTTTCTAGCATTTTTTCCTTCTAGTGTTTTAGATGTTGAGGCCTTAGGTTACTAACACCTCAATCATCTTCCCCTTCCTTTATTTCACCTATTATCATTTATTGTTTCCCTCTAAGAATTGTCGTTGTAAACATTGACTCCATTTACCCTAAAAGGCACTAGTTCACACCTTGCAAGTGATTGATTGACCAAACAAACTCTTAAACCATCTACCTTAAGACTTTTACTAACTATTTCTAACTTTAGATTAGACTAACTAATTTGTTGTTGTTGCAAAATATTGCTACAGCCATCTATAACATCAGCAAATTCATCTTAAAAGCAAGATCAAAAGCTGATAATACATTGCCATCATTGTTTTTGGCAATTACTGTCATTTTGTCAAGTTTATGCTATCATTTGTTGTCATTTTTGAAGCATTATTGAGGCGTAATTATGTAGTTGTTGCTAAATATATATTGTTGTTATAAATACTTCTATTGCTTCAGATTTTATATCAACTTGTTCTTTTTATCAAAAGTCTATGGTTTTATGAAGCATTAACATCATATGGTATTTGCAAATAGCATATTTTCTTGTTGTCTTGTTCTAGCTAGATGCACTTAAATATTACTTTTCTTCATCTCATTAAAACCCGTGGAAATTTTGATCAAAGTGACCTGTGAGAGGGGTGGGACTTTCTTGATATTTTTTCCTTAGCCTTCTCAAACCCTCAGGTCACTAGGGACGTCTCCCCTAGGGTATCACTCCTAAATAGAAAGAGGTGTCTTATTAAGGTGACAGTGATGGGACATCCTCCTTGTTACGTCAATTTAGTACCCACTTTCCTTTGGCTTTGGGCAAGTACAAATTGCGCGATAACAGACCTAACATTCACAATCATCAAAGGACTCTTTCCCTTAGACCTGTTGACAAAATTGATGTAGAAAACTCTGCTTTCACCAATACTAAATCCCACTCTCCTGGATTTTCTCCTACTAGACATCCTAATAAATTTCCAATGCACCACTTCAAGTTTACCCATCAATGTGTGGATGATATGCAAAACTAAATTGCAATCTCATATCAAGCTTCATCCATAAGGTCCTCCATAAATAACCCATAAACTTGTTGTCCATGTCTAAGGTTATGATTCTTGGCAAACCATGCAAACAAATTATTTCTCTAAAGAACAAAATGGTGATGTGTTAACTCATGAACATGCACTCAAAGTGGTAAAGCCCTAAAACACAATGTGCAACCCCAATGGAACTCAAGAAGGCTATCCATTGTCACCACAGTAGCTCTTCTCCTCACTTTAGGTTGGCTCTCCTCCAACACAACGGGCGAAGTTATGAAAAGAAGGCTCAAGGTGAATATGAAGAGTTAGCTTTAGAAAAACAATATATTGTATCATAGTAAATGAAATAAGGTGATAGAGGATTGGGACTAGTGCCTATCCAATCTAGGGAAAATGGAGTCAAGAGGTCAAACTAAGAGAGTCGTTTTATGAATGGTTAAAACAAATAGAGTTGTTATACATGCCACAATAAGCCTTAACTTGTAAACTAATGCATAAATGTACTTGGAGGACCCTAAAGGTGCCACTCTCAAACAATGTTGTGATGGTGTGTCCTTCAAAGAAGCATAAACTAGCCATAACTCTTTGATAGAAGCAAGCTAATACATTCTACCTTAAAATAGCAAAGGGAAGAAGAGGGAAAATTCACTACATAAATCCCTTCCAATGTGGTGAATATACCCCTCTTGGTGTTAGAATATAATGGATGTGCTCATTTTACCATTAACAATATCACTATTGTCACCCAACCATAGGCCGAAGCCACCCTCCGAGCACCTTAACCTTGACAGAGAATCACTTTGGAAGAAAACCCTAGGCTAGATAGCCAAACAAAGTGTAGCGCCCCTTTCTCCAAGGATAGCGCACCAAACAATAGTTGATCAGATAGTCCAAACCCTAGCCAAGAGATAGACCAATCCAAAACCGATATGCTAGCTGCAGCAGTTGCAATGGTAGCTCTCCTCCAAACCTGCGCACAAAACTGGGCACTGCAGTGCGCACAAGTGTTGCTCTGCAATTCTAAGACTGCCTGCCAGAATGAAGACTGGCCTCCTGTATTTATAGTAATTCTAGCTAACTGCCTGGGCCGACTTCTCATTCTAGGTATCTGTTTGTTCAGTATATATTATTTCTTTTGGCCGATTTCTTCTCTTGGAGGCTAATAACCTAATATAAATTATCTTCTTGAGCCGACAAGTCTCCTAGAGTTATTATCCAACTCATTAGGGTTTCTTCTTGCTTCCCAGAGTATTCTATTCTTGTCAGGTTTACACGTGGAGGTAAATACCTCCCACAGCTACCATAATATCAACACTCCCTCCTAGCTAGGGAGGTATTACAAGTAATGGTCTTGAGCACAAAACATACCATTCACCCGGTAGCATCAACATAGTCGTCTAGACTATCTCATGACTAGATCATGAGCACCATCATTACCATCAATGTCATCAATTGTGTCATCTCTCGGAACCATACTCTATCTAAGTAATCAAACATGATGTTCACTCCACAGAGTGATACAAGATCCATTCTTCTAATCTAGAAGAGTAAATGTTCTGAACCATTCTCTATCTGGGAAATCTTTGTTCATCATTCATTTGGCTGATAATTATTTTCAACACTGCTGATAGTCTTCAAGGAAATCGGAACAATATCATTCAATAGAACATAATTGTGTCTATCCATAGTAGTACACAACTACCATCCAATGGTACACTACCACACCAAGTACCACGCAGATACTTGATCAAACAGTGGAACACATCCACCACAGTAGTATACATCTATTGTCTAGAGACATACGACCTTCATAACAATCATCTGATATCAACCTGCACAGAAACAATGCTCTAACATAAACTAAATCATTTGGGCCATTCTTCCACTCACATATGTGAGATCTTGGAAGAGCATCTGCCCTCAGAAGGTAAAACATCAATGATGAGCTATCTGGACTATTCTTCTCAAGCAAGGAAGAACAATTGTCCTGATTTCTGAGCCGGGACCATTCCCCACCCTGGGCCATTCTTTCGACACTAAACAAAGTGTAACCTAGAGAGAATGAGTCTGCCTTAAGGAATGTCTGTCCCTAATTGTTGAACCTAGACCATTCCCCACCCTAGACCATTCCTCCGGCACTAAACAAAGTGCAACCTGGAGAGAATGAATCTGCCCTAAGGAATGATTGTCCGGACCATTTCCCATGTTAACCACAAGAGGAAATGTCTGTCATGCACCAACCTCCAAAACAGACCATTCCTCATGTTAACCACAATGAGAAATCGTTGTCTGGCGAGGTGGGCCATTCTTCTTGAGTAACCCTCAAGAAGAGAGACTACCCTATACCACTCCCCATGTTAACCACAATGGGAAGTCGTTGTCTATGGTACATCAGCAATTTGGACCATTTTCCGAACTAGAAAATGTTTGTATGTTTTCTCCGAAGCCATCTATTACACCCAAAGAGGGAGGCATGTTTCTGGTTCAAGGTCTGTCTGACTTTGCTTTCTAAGTGTTCACAACCGATGTCCCTTTATGCGCTAGGTAGGGTGCCTTTCGATGGTATTGTTCTTTAAGAGGATTGTCAAGGAACAAGTGAAGTGATCATTCAATAGTTGTTCGTCTTGAATATGATTTTAGGTCTACGATTAGCCCACAGCCATCAGAAATCTCAATCCACTTTCCAAACTGGAAAGAATCTGCTCATCCTGGACCATTTTTTGAACTGAAAAATGACTGTCCATCAATCAATAATACATCAGTGCTCCCTCCCAACCTGGGAGTCATC
Source organism: Picea engelmannii (assembly GCA_009831015.1). NCBI lineage: Eukaryota > Viridiplantae > Streptophyta > Pinopsida > Pinales > Pinaceae > Picea > Picea engelmannii. Next base: position 316,461 of record ML786930.1, on the reverse strand, counting down.
TCTTCCTTTTTCAATAAGGAAGTCGCCTCCACGAGCTCCATCTTGAGTACTCAAACTCTTTCATCTTGAACAGAAGCTTTATCAAAATGTCTTCTTATCTGCTCATCTGTGGATATATGTATTGGAGAACCACTTTCTCCTTTCTGGACTTCATCACGGATAATGTAATGCTTGATTTCAAATGTACTTCGGTCTGGAACATTGGTCTTATTTCAAGGCTTCATGTATCTCTGATCAATAAAGTATATCATTGCTGGAAAACTAGAACATATCCATGTGGCACTTCTTATGTCATCATGAGATCTGATCTTCTGAATAATCATCTTGATATAATATCTTTGTTATAGAAATTCTTCACCACACTTTTGTTGTGCATTGGAGGTTCTACAGCAAGTTGTCTTCTTCTATCTGCATACAAGGGTCTCTTTCTGGTATGCCTCAAAGCCTTGAGGTTGCTCTTTGTTCAATTGCTCTAGAGAGCAATCTTTGCATTCATATGATGTAGAACTCCAACCCATGGATATTGCGGATGATATAATGACTCATGTAGAGGTATGTTTGGTTTACTGGAACGAGTAAACATCATAGTCTCCTCCCTCCATCTGGGAGAACCTCTAGTTCTAGATATCACAATGCTTTTATTCATAAGTCTTCCATACACTGTTCTTCATCACAACTTTCAGTTCCTCTGCTTGATTGCTTTTAGTGAGTTCATATCAGGCTGGTAATCTTGTGATTCTTATTGACTGGTTGTTTTGGCTTCTCTTTCTTTCTTGGAATCTTCATGTTCTTCCTAATGTTTTTCTTTAGCTCTTGGGTCCATGGAGTTTCTTATAGATTCCATGCCCTAAAGATTTCATTTCTTTATTTCATCATAGGATTACGGATGTGGATGGACAACCAAGGATACTTTAAGGCTTTTCTTCGAAGAAGACTTCTTCTGAGGTTGAACTGAACATGTACTATCTTTCATGGTTGCTACCATGGATATATACTTCATCATCTTCAATGGATCATAGGATTATCTCCCTCCTAATCCTTGTTTCATGTATGAGTGCATATAATCGGCTCCCTCTATCTAACAGAGTCCACTCTTATGTCTTATTGTCTTCTACAAAACATCATAAGTCTTTCTCCAATTTCCTCTTGATTGCTGACTTATTTTTGTCTTTGCTTCTTCTAAGTCTCTTCATGATTGATTCTGATTTCGCTTATCTTGTAATAGCTTCCACATGATTTGTTTGATGTATTTCATCCTTTCATGTGTATTATATAACTTGTATAATGATAGCAATCCTTATCTTGTTGTTCTTCCATAGGTATAGTTCTTCTTGGAACACATTATCTTCCAAG
>ML786930.1:292665-303917 GCA_009831015.1 Picea engelmannii | reverse complement strand
AATGACCAGTTCTAGCAGTGGTTCATTAAGATCCAAGTTGACTAATGCCAATTCAACATTGTTGTCCAAACCCATATCATTAGGAAACACATCCCACATCTTTGTCTTTCCCGTCAACCATTCTTCTCTCTGCATGTAAATGAGACGGAGGTTGGTGTGCACATACACCACTAAGTCACCTGACACGTTGATAAAGATAAGAGTTGAACAAAAGAGTTTGTACTTGAGTGAAGGGTACATTTTTATTAAGGTCATGACAAAAGAGTTCAACAATCAATGACACCAACATCGAGGTACATAAAAGGCTTAGTGCTCTTGATTAAATGTCAGTTCCATATTGTCATGATAGAATCCAATGGAAACATTGCAATCTTGCCAATCTTGAAATCCTAAAAACCGTCAAGTCTACTGAATTTTGAATGGGACTTAAAATTCTACTTTCTCCATATGAAGTCCAATGAGGTTGGAACCATTCTCAAACATCCTGAAACAATTAATGGTAATGTTAAGTAAAAGGATGAAGGTGAAAGATAAAAGAAGAATGTTAAGAATTGAAGTAAAATGATGAAAGTGAAAGATAAAGGAGAATGGCGGGGACAGGGGGATGCGTCCCCGGGACGGCTAGAGTGCATCCCCAAATTTTTCAGGGGACGGAGGGTTGGGGACGACAATAATATATATATATATATATATATATATATATATATATATATATAAAATTCATCATAAACATTTGTAGTTGTTTCAAGCTTGTAAGCATAACAAGCTATACTATATAGTATTATGCACAACCCTTACACTTGCCAATACTAAAAAAACTCAAGCAATTTAAAAAGCCGTAGGCTAAACGTTCTACGAAATGATGATTTTTTTCGAGGACATTTCCTCGAAATTTGACGAGAAATTATAAGATTTGTAGATTTAAGTGATTATTTCTGTATTATCCGAGTGTCCCAGGGGTTTTTCAGCCCGTTGAATTCATTTCTGCATTCAAAAAATGGATTTTGAAAAACAAAAAAACAATGATTCGTGTAAATTTATATCACCGGATTTCGACGAAAAAAGCCATTTCGTAGAACAACTAGACAACGCCATTTAAAAAAGGGTTGAGTGGCATTGCATTATTGGTTGCTAGACAAGAGAAAAATGCAGTTTAGCTTTAGGAAACTTAAGTCAGCACTGTTTCTATAACAATTCTTCCTCATATTTCTTGTTAAGGATGATTATGTTAAAACATAAAAGGCATTCCCTTCTCAATAGGTTTTGCAGATGGGAAAAATAATCTTAATGTCCAATAATCAATTTCCATGATTGTTAAGACTGGAGATATATGCCCAGAATATCCCCGAAATTTGCCCAGCAAATCCTTGAAATCTGTCGAGAACATCCCTGAAACCTATTCGGAACATTCTAGAAATCTGTTCGGAACGTCTTGGGGATGGCCAACAAGTCCCCGAGTCTCCAATGGAGTCCCCAAAAATTTGGGTAAGTTTCCTAAGGGTCCCCAAGTCCCCGGAACACGAGAACGACGAGTACGAGGGGCTTTTTTGGGGGGGACGAGTCCCCATGCAACATAGATTAAATGTTTTTATGCTATCTAAGGGTCCCACGCCCTTCATGGGCACTTGGATGGGTCCATAAACCAATAAAAAAATTATAAATCGATGGATGCGTGGCTTGTTTTTGCCGAAATGGCTTGGAAATTGAGAAACAATCGATGGATGTTGTTTGATCGTATCGTATGATATTTCCAAATTGAAAAACATCGTACGATACAACTGATGACATTTCCAAGCCGTTTCGTACCAGTTTCTGCTTTTCCTTGTGTTTAGGACTAATATGCGGCCATTCCAAGCATTCCCTACAACTTAAATTGAAGATTATTAGTGGAGCGACTATTAGAATATGAAGGATTGTGCTCGTTTTACCATTGACAATACCCTTGTCACCCAACCATAGGTCGAAGCCACCCTCCGAGCACCTTGACCTTGATAGAGAAAATAATCCTCGTAGCAATCCAATAGCTAAGAGAGGCTAATGCACCAAGCAAGAAGTAACCAAGCTGATCAGATAGTCTCACCCAAAAATTGGCGCAACACCTTCCCAGGGCTTGCACACAAAACTGCTGGACTGCAGTGCGCAGAAACTGTTCTCTGCAATTTTGAGAAGTGTGTCAAATGAGACACTGACGCCCTGTATTTATAGTGATTTTGGCAGACTTACTGTGGTCGACTTCTCCTTCTGGGTACTAATTAATTCATATTAATCATCTATTGTCAGCGAACATCTTGTCTAGGGTTTCCTTCATTTCTTTGCTTCCTTCCGGAACATTCTAATCTTGTCAAAGGTCACAATAGAGGTTCATACCTCCCGAAGCTACCTTAATATCAACACTCCCTCCTAGCTAGGGAGGTATGGTCTTGAGCACAACATACCATTCAACTGGTAGCATCACGAGCACTATCATTATTATCCAACTGAATAATTCTCCATGACAACTGGCACAATATCAATTGATAGAACACAACTGTGTTTTATCCATGGTAGTACATAACTACACTCTAGTGGTTTACTACCACACCAAGTAGCATACAAGTACTTGATCAGTGACGTATAGTCACAAACAATGGAACATATCCACCACAGTAGCATAATTCTACTGTCTGGAGATGGACAGTCTCCATAACAATCATCTGATGTCATCCTGCACATAAAATATTGTTAAAGATAAACTGAATCATCTGGGCCAGTCTTTCACTCACGTCTGTGAGATATGAAATAATATCTGCCCTCAGAGTAGAACAATGAGATATCTAGACTATTCTTCTCAAGCAAGGAAGAATAACTGTCTTGTCTTCTGAACCTGGACCATTCCCCACCTTGGGCCATTCTTCCTACACTAATCAAAGTGCACCCTGGAGAGAATATATAAACCCTGAGGAATGTCTGTCCCTGATTGTTGAGCCTGAACCATTCCCCACCTTGGGCCATTCCTCCTACACTAATCAAAGTGCACCCTAGAGAGAATGTATAAACCCTAAGGAATGACTATCCCGACCATTTCCCCTGTTAACCACAAGAGGAAATGACTGTCCTCTATCAACCTCTAAAACAGACCATTCCTCATGTCAACCACAATGAGAAATCGCTGTCCGACGAGGCGGGCCAGTCTTCTTGAGTAACCCTTAAGAAGAGAGACTGCCCTAGACCACTCCCCATGCTAACCACAATGGGAAGTTGTTGTCTATGATACATCAACAATCTGAACCAATTTCCCATGTTAACCACAATGGGAAATCGTTGTCCGTCAGAAATCTCAATCCACTTTCTGAACAAGAAAGAATCTGCCCGAGCTGGACTATTTTTCAATCTCAAAAATAAATGTATTTAATAATACTTTTAGTGCTCCCTCCAACCCTGGAGAGTCATTCTTCCCTTTCAGCTAAGGGAGTTATTTCCACGATCCCCATCTTCTCTCGGAAATATGCAAACTTTATTCTGGATAGAGGCTTTGTCAGGATGTCTGCTCTCTGCTCATCTGTGGGGATATATTCGAGCTTTACCTCTCCTTCCTGGACTTTATCTTGAATGAAATAGTATTTGATCTCAATGTGTTTCGAACTCTCATGAAACACGGGATGTTCTGATAATCTTATACAACTCTGATTATCACAATATATTATGGTTGATTCTGGAATCTGATTAAATAAATCGGAGATTAACTTCCTTAGCCATATTGCTTCTGTGCATGCTTCACATGCTACGATATACTCTGCTTTTGCTGTGCTGAGTGCGGCGGACTTCTGTTTCCTGTTGCCCCAAGATATCATAGCGGATCCCAAGCTGAAACACATGCTTGAAGTGCTCTTTCTGTGTTCTACACTTCCTGCCCAATCTGAGTCTGTGAATCCATGAAGTTGTATATCACTGGATGCGGCATATCTCAAGCCATAGTTTATTGTTCCACGAATATATCTTAATACATGTTTTGCAGCTATCCAATGCTCATGTCTCGGTTCCACCTGGAACTGGCTTAGTGTATTCACGACAAAACAAATGTCTGGTCGAGTATTAACCAAATACATCAATGACCCAATTAGTTGTCGATATAGAGATGGATCCACTGGATCAAAATCTTGATCCTTTACTTTTCTTATATCCGTATTCATCATAGTGTCCATGGACTTACAATCCATCATTCCAAACTTTTGAAGGATCTTTATTGCGTACTTTCCTTGTCTAAGGAATACTTCACCACGCTTCTGCGATACTTTTAGTCCCAAGTAGTAATGCATGAGACCTAGATCTTTCATATCAAATTCAGAAGCTAGTTCCTTCTTGCACTGGATGATGAGAGACTCTTCACCTGTTATAAATAGATCGTCAACATATAGTAGTAGAATTACAGGTGTATTGTCCACGACTTTGTAATAGAGTTTGGATCTGCATGACTCTTGGAGAAACCAAGTCATGTTAAATAGCTGTCCATTATGGCATACCAAGCTCTTGGAGTTTGCTTGAGTCCATATAGGGATTTCTTCAATCTGAAAACATGAGTGTCTATGGAATGTACCTCAAATCCTTGGGGTTATTCAATATATACTTCTTCTTCAGTTGCTCCATTGAGGAATGCTGTCTTTACATCCATCTGTAAGTTCCATCGCATGGAAGCGACAAGAGATATAATAGCTCTGATGGAAGTATATCTAGCCACTGGTGTCGCGCCTTTTTCTTCACCTTGGTGAGCAAATAAGAGGTGCTTGCAAGCTCAGTTGGGTCTGTTGAGCAGGACAGTTGTAGAGAAAAGAGATAGAGAAAGAAAAACAAAAACTATAATTAAGAATTAAACTAATAGATGCAATAAAAACTAAAATAATGGGCATAGGGACATAGAAATAAAAAGAACAAAAAGACCCATGTCACCAATGCTTGAGGCTGATCTATTGATGAAAACAAAACACCAAGAAGAAAGGGGACTATGAGTCCCTTCTTCCTCCAAGGGAAGGCTCTTGGACCCTCACTAGCTAGCTCTTCTTACAACAAAGAAAATGGAAAATGGTGATGAAAGAACTCTTTACAAATCCACTCAATGGTGAGATGGATTGTCCAATGTAATGGTGCCAATGTGCTTGTGTCAAGGATGGAGTCCTCAAGACCATATAGGCAACATAACATTACTTTGAATTCCTTGAGAAAATAAAGTGCATTCATGGCTTTTTATAGCATTGCATTGGGTTATTGTTTAACTGCATTGTAGTGTGAAAAGAGGCCATTTAGGGCATTATTAGGTCTTTGACCAGCCCACCAGTCGGATCCAGCCCAGATTTGAGGGTCAAATCGGCTTGGGAGCTGAACCATAAGTGGTTCGGAGGCCGACCACTTTCATAAATGCACCGTTTAGCAGGTGCACGGATTTTTGCGCTAACAGTCGCGCATCGTGCGCCTGTGCGCGATTTATACGTTCCTGTTCCGTACATGTGCGCGCGTGCCCAATGTCTGCAAAGCGCTCTTCAATTTTTCACTACTTTGTATAGTTTTTTGACCTTTTTGAATGCTGTGGTATTAGTTCAGGTCTATGAATGACTTCATTACTGTTTGACGATGCTGAGTTCTTGTAACCATGTGCGGACGAAATTTCAGTGATAACAGATGCCCCCTGATGGATGAGGTTAGGAGTACACGTATAGCCGAAATCCATCAATGTTTCTTCTACTGAGAATGTTGTTGTAAGATAGAGAAATAGTGGGATTGTTCAGAGCGATCCGTTGGAGGAAAAAAGGAACCGGTAGGACCCGACCTTCTATGAGTTGTGTAAAATAGAAAACTGTGTACAAACGAGGCGGGCATGCCCCATGCTCGTGTCATGTAACTCTGAAAAAAGATGACTGAAGTGTTGGTGTAGACAACTGCAGCGCCCTCGGGGGCGGTTTTGATAAAGGCAAAAGACAATTCTGCAAATGAACATACTCTGAACAATAGGCAGTGATCGCGGTAAGAAGTAGCAGCGATTATGTGGGCAGTGAGAGCCCAGCCAAGTTCAGAGGTCTTCGACAAATGATAGAAATAACTGCAATAGTCGCAAAGTAAGACCTACCGTAACACGAGAAAGTGTTGGCGTCGAATGTTACGGGGGTCAACGACAGCAGGGAGCAATGGTGTTTCACCCTGTGCCATCCGATATCGCTCATTGAGTGGAGAATGAGAATCAAGATACGGTCGCCCTTCTGGAAAATTGTGCTGATGTCAACAAAAGGGGAATGCGACTCCCAGAAGCAAAGGGCTTCGTGAAATCTACTGAGGTGAGGAAGTGGCAGAGGTACATGGACGAAGTCAAGAAGTGGGAGGACTCAAGACTGCCCTTGGTTGGAGGATGTATGAGATAAAAAGTGGCCGCAACTGTGTAACGAGGTCGAGTGTCAGGGGGACGACAAGACTGGTGAGAAGTTGTGCCAGAGGCGGGACAAGGTGAACAAATTCAGAGGGTAGAGGTAAGTGACTTGTGGGGTACTTTGAAGATATGGACGGTGCCGGCAAGGGTAGATGATAAGTAAGGCTCCAACCAAGGGTGACATGGGTTGCGTTTGGCCAAAAGGAGGGAAGCAGGTCGCCAAAGGTGACGACAAAAAAGAGAATGTAATGATTGGAAATAAAGACGTTTGTACAATAAATAACGAATAATTGGGGAGAAATGTACAAATACAGAAACGGGTGCCCCAGTGTGATATGGGTGGCCCACGCAGGGCATAATTTGCTTGGAAAATTGATGAAGGGTGGGGGCCCCATTGGTGAGTTTCTGTATGAGGTAGGTGAAATGAAGGTACGTTTGCAGATGGGCAAACTGATTGTGGAGGAAATGGAGGGTTCATGATACTGCAGAGGTGCAGGTAAAAAATAGAACCGAGAAGGGACAATCTGAGAGTCCGTGTGGGAAAGCTAGCAAAATGAGAAGAAGGAGTATGTGGTTGATTCGCAACATGATGAAAGACTATTGGGACTCCCATTCCTAAAGGGTAATGAAGAACAACATGCGTGTCAAAAGTGTCACAAGGTTCTATGAATGGGACAACTCATGTGGGTAAGAATGCTATCGGGCAACAGTACCGAAGATGAAAAATGGAGGTGTGGGTACTGTAGAGCCAGGAATGGGGATCCTAGAGGTAAACATCAGAGGGTGTGACTGGAAATGAAAGTGCGATACAACGGGAAAGACTACATGCCAGTGTTGAGTATATACCTGAAGGGGTTGTGCCGATGTATGATGATCAAGTACCTGCACACATGAAAACCAAATACCCAAAGTGAACAATATTTGAAGAGAATCAAAGATATGAGCATGTATTTGATAAGTGTTACTATGCGCATGCGTACCTGACCATGGTATGAAAAAAAAAAAGGCGCCCCGAGGGCTCAGGATGAAAAGCGACCCAGGAACTGCTGTGATGTAGGTGACGGGATGCTGATCCTGTGGCTAAAGACGGATTGAAAAATGGACACCATGGGCTCCCGGAATGGTGAGTGGAAGTTTGGCAAAAGGCCTATATATAGCTGTAGGGTCCACATTGCCACCTCATTTGTACCTGCTGCAATAGTGATTGGGCGAGCAGTTTTCAGAGGAGATTTGGAGATTCGGGGAGGGCAAGGCATCCGATTGGTGATTAGCGAGCTTCAGGTTAGTGGTATGATCATCCTGCATAGAAATATGATTTCATTTTTTGGGCAGGGGCTGTACGGGGGGTCGTATAGGGACATTTAGGGGATAGGGGCCCCACATGCGCGGGCGATCCGGTGATAGGCGCGCATATGTGCGCGCATGTCCACTAGATATACGCGCATGGGGGCGGGGTAGAGAGAATTTAAGGTGCGCTCAAAGGGCGCGCCTGTGAGTTGAATAGGCGCGCACAAGTGCGCGTCTGTGGGTTGAACCGACGCGCATGTCGGCGCGCTTGTATGGTGAACAGGTGCACGTGGGAGCGCACCTGTGAAACAAACAGGTGCGCACTGATGCGACCCTGTGTAGTGAACAGGCGTGCATGTGTGCGCGCCTGTGGGTAACAAAACCACGCCTAGGAGGCAAGGTTGAGGTGTATGAAAACGAGTCTTTTTGATGCTGTTGATGATTGCTTGAGCTGATATAGGACTCTGTGTTGTCTGTAGGTGGACGGTGGTGACGATGCCAGTGGGGTGGCGAGAGCGAGACTGGTCTCAGCTGCGAGACGCCGTGGCCATTGAGGAGCCCGGTGTGCATGCGACTTTGGCAACCTGTGGGTTGCTAAAGTTCTTTGAGTTCCCGTTGATACAGGAACAGGAGTATATGCTACAGTTCTTGATCCAGATGTGGAGTCCGGAGCTGCACTTCTTCCTCGTGCGAGGAGAGCAGATTCCCTTCACTACGGTGGATGATGTATATTTCTTGACGGGGCTCCCATTTCGGGGAACGCCCCTATCGGCAGAGCCGGTGCTGCCTAGGGATACGTCGTTCGCCACTATTGGCTGGAGATATTGTTCAGGTCAGAACTTTATGTCCGGTATGGTGGTGAGCATATCGTCGATAGATTCCCTGGCGCATCGCTGTATAGCAACGATGATTGTACGAGTATACGGGTCACTGGCGACCCAACTGATCAGTGGTGGCCAACTTCTGGTGCTGGAGAGACTGTTGGCCGGCGAGCGTTTCGCTTGGGGGCTTACGCTACATGCGATGATGGTGGTGCAGTTGGACCACTGTCGGTCGACTGATACAGGGGAGTTTGCGTTCGGGTCCATCCTAGTGGCCTGGTTTCTAGAGAGGGTGCCGATGTTGCGCCCGAGGATTCTATTGGGCGCGGCTGGGGCGCGAGAGCCACGACTGAGGTGGTGGTCGACGATGTTACTGCGCCACGGTGGTGGCGAAGGTGGCCACTTATTTTCGGCAGAGGTGACACAGGTATGGTGGCAGATGCCGCAGGTGATTTTTCATTACCCCTATGCCGGGGTGGACTTCCGGGATGATCCGGACATGGTGCTACCTCCAGGAGAGGTTTTTGATCATCGAGGTATGTGGGTTGATGATGTAGATGTGTATGTTGTTTGTTTTTGTTTGTCATATTTTGAGATAGCAGTCCATATGTATTTGATATAGATGCTGATTCTATCTGTTGTTTGTTTGTATGTGCAGAAGTGGCAGCTCGCGGATGCGAGGTGGAGATGTAGAGAGCGTCGGCTCGTCGAGAGTTGGAGAGACTGCTGCGGGGGGAGAGACGTCGACGTGAGGACGCCGCGGTGCGACCAGCTGATATGGAGAGGGCAGCGAGGAGGCGTTGATTTGATGACCCTGGTGCTGGGCCATCACACGCTCCTCCGGCGGCTGTCGGAGTGNNNNGAGGCGCCCTGCAGTGACACAGAACACACACTTGAGACGATTCAAGCGGATGTTGTACTGACGACACCGTTGAAAGATGATTTGTAAATCATCGAGATGCTAGGTGCATTTCTTGGATCGAGCTGTGAGATCATCCAAGTAGGCGATGATGATATTGGCAAGATCGTGAAAGATGTATGTCATCGCCCGTTGGAAAGTTGCACCGACATTCTTTAAGCCGAAAGGCATGACATGATATGCAAAAGTTTCCCACGGGGTAGTGAATGCGGTTTTATATTGATCGGCTGGGTGGATTTGAATTTGGTTATAGCCAGAGAATCCATCCATAAAGGAGAGAGTCTCGTGGAAGGCGCAGTCGTCGATAATTTGATCGATGAAAGGCGTTGGAAAGTTGTCTTTGGGACATGCGTTATTGAGATCGCAAAAGTATGTGAAAACGCGGATAGTGCCCTGTTTTTTGTCAACGGGTACAGGGTTGGAAACCCATGAGGTATAAGCGATGGGGTAAATAAACCCGGCAACGCGTAATTTGTCAATTTCGGCTTTGATAGCCGCAACTTTGGATGGGTGTAGCGGTCGCTGTTTTTGGCGAACTGGTGTGATGTCAGGCCAGGTGTCGATGCGATGTTTTACAATAGAGGGATCGAGGCCAGGCATTTCCGTGTATGACCAGGCGAAAATATCCCTATATTCCTGGAAGAGGGCTTTATATGCGTCGATTTCTTGAGGAGTGCAAGCCGCTCCAATGATGATTTCTTTGACGATGCCATTTTTAATGGAAATGTTGATTTTGATGGTGGGGGAAATGTTGGCCATATTGCCTTCTTCAAAAGAATTAGGGGTAGGAATGAGATTTTTTAACCAGTCGATAGGCCCTGGTGGGATAAAATCCTTGGTTTCGACTGCGTAAATGGGGTTTTGGTTAGGAGGCATGGGGGCCTCTTGTGGAGAGAAGAGTGTGCGATGGTGTAGCTCATCCCATGGAGAGTATGGGTGGTTTAACTCTTCGAGTATTTCTTCATCGCTTTGGAAGTGACGAGAATACAAGGGGTCGTGAGGAGTGATCTCAGTGATAGTGTGGTTTCCCCCTGATGAAGAAGCAGGGGAAACAATGCTAGGAGATGGTGAGGGTTCACTCGACATAAACCATATATTGAAGTATTGAGGGGCACCCGTGGTGGTTGGGTGGAGAGTGTCCGTAGGGGAATGAGCGAGAGAGTTGGGGGGTGAATCCTCAGATACGTCATCTAAAAACCAGGAAGGTGTTAGGAGTGCCTCAGGTTCGGGAGAAATGACATGAAGAGCCTCTAGTGACGAGGTAATGTCAATTATTGCCGCTGCGGGTCGATGAAGCAGGGTCAATTGACGTTGCCTGTATTCAAGGATCATAGGACACTGGTATGTCAAATGAGCTAATGAATCACAGAGAGAGCAAGGGCGTCTCATACGTTCATTGACGAAAGTGGTGACATAACAGATGTCAATGATATTTGTTGAGGAGAACGTAGCAGGACTGGGGTTGTTCTGGAAGTTCTGGCGTACGATGACTAATGTCTGCCGAAAGCGTGGCAGTGCTGGGCAATGATGGGTATAATGGCCATACTCTGAACATATAGCACAAGCGTATTTGGTCCTCAACCCTTTAATACTAGAAGGGTGGGTGGTAGTGGTGGGATTAGCAGTAGTGGCGGGTGTTGGGGGAGTTTGATTGAGGGGGATCAAATTCCGTAAATCAGGTAGTGATGGACAGTTGTTGGTTTGGTGGCCCTCTTTCTCACATAGTGTGCAAGGTGGTGAGATGCGTGGAGGAAGTGGAGCGGTGGGCTCCTTCTTCTTTCTCCTGCCCCCAGCTGTAGCAGGGGGGTTAGTGAGTGGAGGGGTGGTGGGGGTAAGG
>ML786930.1:244859-288564 GCA_009831015.1 Picea engelmannii | reverse complement strand
AGTGTGCCAATTTTTAGTGAATTAGATGTCACCTTGCTGCATGTGGACTTCGCTTGGTCCTTACAAGAGTTTGATTACCTAATTAACTAAGTGCCTTTGGTACAACTTTGCGTAATTCAAAAGCCCTAGGAAGCTAGCATGTGAACATGTGGGTCTGTTACTATCCTTTAACTCCCTATTGTAATGTAATCTAAAAAAGCTTTGAAACTATCATAGATTGAACATGTGGGCATGTATGGGCCCGTTACAAACCTTTAAACTTCCCTAGTGTTTTGATCTAAGAAAGCAAAAATTCAAACACTATCTTATCTTTGTAGCATGTGGGCATGTATGGGCCCGTTACAATATTAAGATGTGTTTGAAAAAGAAAACTAAGAGGGGTCCCAAGAAGGGCCGTTGTCCTCTCCTAAAGGTTTTAATGCTCTTTTAAGGGAGATGAACTTGTTTCACAATCTTTTTTTGATTCTCAAGGTCGCTTGGAGGCGCGAGAGAAGAGCATACTAAGCGATTGCAATTCAAATTCTAGTCCCAATGTAAGTTAAATGTGATTAAAAATGATTTCCAACTTGTGAGTAAAAAACAAGCCATCCATGTGGCAAAAAACAAATAAGGGAAATTGATTTTATCCACCTAAGTGCCTATGTGTTTTTGACTAACCCCTTTATATGATGAGGGGACTAAGTGTGGTGCAGCTTTAAAACATGATTGACATCATTTTTAAGAAGAAAAATGGCCTTCCCCACATCTCAACAACTTTACAATGTGAAATTTTGCACAGATGCGCGGGTCTCAGTGGAGATAGAGGCGCACAGAGCGCATGCGCATGAACAAAGACAAGTTAAAAAGAACACGTGCGCAGAACAGAACCATGAATCAGGCGCATGGGCGCACGATGCACGTTTGTGGGCCCAAAAACCCGCGCATATGTGGCACACGACCGAGAATGAAAAATCCGAATGGATTTATCTCAATTCAACTTGGAATTGGCTGGTTGGCAGGTCGGCTTAGGCCGGTTAGTGCACCTGCAAGTTAAACAAACTAAAAGAAGTGCAAAATAAACCCAAATGAGGTAGGAAATTGATACCTTTCCCCAGTGGAGTCGCCAATCTGTCGCGCCTCTTTCGTCACCTTGGTGAGAAAATAAGAGGTGCTTGCAAGCTCAGTTGGGTCTGCTGAGCAGGACAGTTGTAGAGAAAAGAGTTAGAGAAAGAAAACCAAAAACTATAATTAAGAATTAAACTAATAGATGCAATAAAAACTAAAATCATGGGCATAGGGACATAGAAATAAAAAGAACAAAAAGACCCATGTCACCAATGTTTGAGGCTGATTTATTGATGAAAACAAAGCACCAAGAACAAAGGGGACTATGAGTCCCTTCTTCCTCCAAGGGAAGGCTCTTGGACCCTCACTAGCTAGCTCTTCTTACAACAAAGAAAATGGAAAATGGTGATGAAAGAACTCTTTACAAATCCACTCAATGGTGAGATGGATTGTCCAATGTAATGGTGCCAATGTGCTTGTGTCAAGGATGGAGTCCTCAAAACCATATAGGCAACATAACATTACTTTGAATTCCTTGAGAAAAAGAAGTGCATTCATGGATTTTTATAGCATTGCATTGGGTTATTGTTTAACTGCTTTGTAGTGTGAAAAGAAGCCATTTAGGGCATTATTAGGTCTTTGATCAACCCACCAGTCGGATCCAGCCCAGATTTGAGGGTCAAATCGACTTGGGAGATGAACCATAAGTGGTTGGGAGGCCGACCACTTTCATAAATGCACCGTTTAGTAGGTGCACGACTTTTTGCGCTAACAGTCACGCATCGTGCGCCTGTGCGCGATTTATACGTTCCTGTTCCGCGCATGTGCGCGCGCACCCAATGTCTGCAAAGCGCTCTTCAATTTTTCACTACTTTGTATAGTTTTTTGACCTTTTTGAATGCTGTGGTATTAATTCAGGTCTTTGAATGACTTCATTACTGTTTGACGATGCTGAGTTCTTGTAACCATGTGCGGACGAAATTTCAGTGATAACAACTGGAGCAAAAGTTTCGTCATAATCTTCTCCCTCCTCCTGGGAGAACCCTCTAGCTACAAATATTGCCTTGTATTTATCCATGCTTCCGTTTATGCATGTTTGATCTTATATACCCATTTTGAAGTTACCACTAATTTCTCTTTAGGTCTTGGTACGATTTTTCATACTTCATTCTTCATAATGGATTGATGTTCTTCCTTCATAGCTTCTTTCCATTGTCCCTTTTGAATTGCTTCTTCAAATGTGGTAGGTTCTTCATCTAGAAGTTTCGTCATATAAGCTGCATAACTTGAGAATCTTTTAGGCTTCTTACTTTTTCTAGAGGTCCCATCTGGGGCTTTGAGTCCTTCTACTTCTTGCAAAGTAGCTTCAAGCCATGCTGGTCATTTCTTGATTTTCAGTAAGGTATCTGATTCAATGTTATCACATGGTTGCATCAGATGATCAGGTTGTTCCTTTTCATCATTCTGGTTTTCTGTTCTTTCTTCAATATGTTCTTCGTACTCTTCTTCTTCTATAGTTTCTTCTATGGATTTCTTTAAAGCCATCTTTTCGTTGAATGTTACGTCTCTACTGACTTCGATCTTATGTTGTTCTGGAATATATATTCTATAAGCCTTGGATGAATCACTGTATCCCACGAATATTCCCTTCTTTCCTGAGGGTTCTAGTTTATTCCTTTTGTCCTTGGGAATGTGAGAGTAAACCAGACATCCAAATATTCTTAGGTTTTCCACGTTAGGTTTCTTACCTGAGAAGGCTTTTTTTGGTGTCATGTCCTTCAAAATACGATGAAGACTTCTCTTCTACACATATATTGCTGTCATTGCTTCTTCTCCCCATAAGAACATGGATAGACCTTGATCATTTAGTAAGGATTTTACGGTTTCTTCAATAGATCTATTTTTTCTTTCTGCTACACCATTTTGTAGAGGGTTATGAGGAACAGTTAGCTCCCTCCTAATTCCTGGCGATTTGCAGAATGCAATGAATTCATTTGATGTGTATTCTCCACCATTATCTGTTCTTAGCATCTTGATCTTCTTATTCGTGAGGTTTTCTATCTCTATGAATTCTTGAAACTTGCTGAATACTTTGTCTTTTGTCTTTAGTAGGTATAAACAAGTCTTTCTTGAATAGTCATCTATGAAGATTACGTAGTAAGAAGATCCTCCTAGAGATTTTACTGGCATCGGATCGCAAACATATGAGTGTATCAGATCTAGAATCTCCTTAGATATGTTATTGCTGCTTGGGAATGGTTTCTTGATATTCTTCCCAAGAGCACATCCTTTGCAGATTCCTTCATGTGTAGATTGCAACTCTGGTATTCCTTCAACCATTCTTTTGAGAAAAGGTATGCTTGATAATTAATGTGAGCGTACCTTCTATGCCAAAGCTCATTGGGATTGACTTCATCATGTACGAGAGCTTCTTCATTTTGTTCTAGTAGTCTATATAGATTTCCTTCACGACTTCCAATAACCCTAGCATTCTCTATGTTGGAGTCTTTATGCCACGATAATACTTTTCCATCTATGAAGGCTATTATGTTTCCTTTGTCTTCTAGGCATGATATGGATACAAGATTCTTTTCTAAACCAGGTACATATAAAACATTGCTTAAGTGAACATAGTTACCTGTTTTCATTTTGATGGAGACTTGTCCAAATCCTTCCACGGGGTAAGTGGTTTTGTCTCCAAGCTCTACCTTGTACGAGGTCTTCTTCTCATTTAGATTTGAGAGTTTGGCTTGATCTCCCGTCATGTGCCTAGAAGCTCTGCTATCGATTATCCACATGTCATTTTCAATCGTTCCAGTGAGTGCTGAGTAGTGTAGAAGACTCATTGTTTTACTCATGTCTTCGGTTGACTAGTAGGTCATGCCTTGATCCAAAACTTCAACTTCGTCGTTTCTGTCTTCTGAGAGAGCCAAAAGGTGCGTTGAGTTAGGGCGCATTTGAATATCTTCTCTTTGAGCGAGATGCTCCATCACAAGGTGCCGGATCTGAGATTTAGGGTTTCTGTATCTGCTCCTGCTAGTAACCCTAGTGGCAGTGTCTTGGAAGCTGCTTCTGCTAGTAACCTTAGCGACATTTCCTCAGCGAGCTCAATATCCTAGAGGCTATGTTTCCTTCCAACGTTTAGACTGAATGAAGGAGGTGTGGGCCCATAACCTGTTAGAATATGAAGGATTGTGCTTGTTTTACCATTGACAATACCCTTGTCACCCAACCATAGGCCAAAGCCACCCTCCGAGCACCTTGACCTAGACAGAAAAAAGAATCCTGGTAGCAATTCATTTGCCAAGAGAGGCTAATGCACCAAGCAAGAAGTAACCAAGCTGGTAAGATAGTCTCACCCAAAAACTGGCGCAGCACCTTCCCCAGGACTTGCGCACAAAACTGTTGGACTGCAGTGCGCAGAAACTGCTCTTTGCAATTATAAGAAGTGTGTCAAATGAGAGACTGGCGCCCTGCATTTATAGTGATTCTGGTAGACTTACTGGGGCTGACTTCTCCTTCTGGGTACTAATTCATTCATATTAATCATCTATTTTTAGCCGACATCTTATCTAGGGTTTCCTTCATTTCTTTGCTTCCTTCCAGAACATTCTAATCTTGTCAAAGGTCACAATAGAGGTTCATACCTCCTGAAGCTACCTTAATATCAACAACGACCTCTCTCAAAGAGGATGGAGGATACATTGGAGATTATTTACATGGTCGATCACTCTAGAGAAGACAAATGGCATAACCACTTTCATTATTTTATGATTGTTTGACTTATCTCATGGAGTTGTCTACGAGAGAGCATTATCATATTGTTTTCCTTGGAGAAAAGCATAGATCTAGGAAAACAAATAATTGTTTATTGTAAGGAGATGGAGCTCAACTCTATTTAAAGAGTAGCTCTCTACATTTGTGTTTTATGGTTGATATGTGGGGAGTTCGCTTGGAGCTCTATTGTATATCTTGTGGAAGGTTTCATGGAAAGTTAAAAGGTTAATTTTTAATTATATGTGAAGCTCATGTTCTTGTTTTTAATTATTGCTGATGAATGCTAGGAACTACTTGTAAAGAACATGCTTGAGAGGCCAAGAGGAGTATATTCACCACGTTGGAAGGGATTTTTGTGAGGAATAGTTCCTCTTCCTTTTGTTGTTTCATGGTTGAATGTATTAGCTGACTTCTACCAAAGAGTTGTGGATAGTTTAATACTTCTTTAAGGACACACCATCATGGCATTGTTTGAGAGTGGCACCTTTAGGCCCCTCCAAGTACATTTATGCATTATTTTACAGCAAGTTAAGGCTTATTGTGGCATGTATAACAACTCTATTTGTTTTAACCATTCATAAAATGACTCTCTTAGTTTGACCTCTTGACTTCATTTTCCGTACATTGGATAGGTACTAGTCTCAATCCTCAATCACCTCATTTCATTCTATGCTACAATGTATTGTTTGGCTAAAGCTAACTTTTCATATTCACATTGAGCCTTCTTGTCATAGCTTTAGTAATCCTAACTTATTGAAACCCCCCTTGTGTTGGAGAGCCAACCTAAAGTGAGGGGAAGAGCTATTGTGGTGATAATTGACAACCTTTTTTAGTTCCCTTGGGATTTCACTTTGTGATTCAGGGCTTTACCACTTTGAGTGTAGTTTCGGGAGGTGACATTTTGGCATCTTTGTTGGGGATAAAGTCCATTTCCTGGAGATTCAATAGTGATGCTACATTTGATTTGGTGAGAGTGTTGTATTTGAAGATATCTTTCTCATTTGGCTACTCCATGAAGGAATGAGGCCCTTGTTCCCTGGAGATTATTGAAGAACTTGTTGTCTATAGAGGTGGGTACATGCAACAAATTTGAAGACGTTTGAAGGCTCACCTTGGTGACTCTACATCATTGGTATGAGGTATGAAGCTTTTGCATTTCAAGATTTCATATCAACTCTTTGTATGTCAGATTTGAAGAGATCATTATGGCATCATCCAAAGGAAAGTTTTGGGGAGATTTGCTTAGCCCTTTGGATTTTCATGCATTCTTGGAGCTCCACATAATCCTCATTATGATATTTTGATTTCTCATGTCCCGCAGTGTTATGGACATGCTTATAAGGCTTCAAAGCATCTTGCATCTGTCATAGAGTTTATTGTGGATTTTAACATCTTTCATGAATATGTCTTGATGAAAATATTTGCATTTTCATTGAATGCGAAAAGTGCATGGGAGTGGTATTTTGATTTCAACCCAAAGGAGATAAAGTCATTTCCATTTCTTGTCAAATAATTTCATAAATTTTGGCTTTATAGTTATGATTAAGAGAATGAAGATGCAGATTTTTGTATTTGGATTGATATTTGTGTTAAAATAAAAGAAAATGTTGTTGATTCGACAATTGTGTATAAGAAGAACATTTTAAGTTCTCTCTTGGCTGAAATCAATAAGAGATGTGATATCTATGTGTTCTTCTGTGACTACATTAAATAAAAGTATGGTATGCCATCCCCATCAAAACTTGAAGGTGAATTGCATGAAGAGGACCAGCCTCTTTCTTCTTCCTATGAGCCATCTATGGAAGAAATTTCAGATTATGAAGAAGACAAAGGTGATGAGTTCATTGAAGGTTCTATTACAACACCACATGGAGAAGATCTTGGTCATGAGAGCACTCGAGCACCCATATCATTCTCCCATGAAGATTAAGGGTTTGGGAAACTAAAGTCCTCATTCTGAATTTGATAATGTACTCATTGATGATTTGGAGAGGGTTGTCATTGAAAAAAAACCCTTGAGAGATGATGAAATTTTAGATGTATTTATCTCTTCATGTGGTGAGAATGAGGGAAGCCAATGGCATCAAGTCATAGATGTTTCTTTTTAGATTTGCAGTCACAATTCAGAAATGGATTGCTAGAATTTGTGTGGGGATCCCATCTATGATACTGATAGTGATGATTCTAGGGATGAAAATGTTGATTTTTTGACTCTTGGACAGTTTAACATTTTGGGCGAAAGTGCAGATTTTTTGCCTTTGGGATAGCCATGCTTAATAAGTTTATGTTCAGAAAATTCTATGATTAATTTCCAACCATGCTTTCCCATGAATAGTGCAGAAAGTTTTCAGATTATGGAGCATGTTTTTGATGATAAAAGTGCATAAATTTTCCAGCCAAAAACATCAGATTTTGATATATTTTCATGTGAAATTTTAGCTGGAAATTATGTTTTTATGGTTGGGAATTGTATGGAACAACATGGTTTTCAGTTTGATATTTCTTGTAGAAAATTTCAGCCACCAGAAATGAGGCAACAAGCCCTAAATTATGGGTTGAAAATGTTTGCTAAATGGAAGCCAACCATCTTTTTGTAGATTTGTGCGCCACCTAAGCCCTTGTTGCTTGAGGGCGTGATAAATTATTCATTGGAGGATTATATCAGCTCTATCCAACAATGAATAGAGCAAGATTGTACTGATGCATGCCATAATTGGTGTGACTTTGATGTTCTTTGCTATCTCCGTGAGCCTACTTCATATTTTAGCCTTTTCATCATGGAGTTTTCAGTGTACATTCATGTGATTTTTGATGTAGCCTTGTTTTGGTTTGTGACTAAACACAAGGGAAGAGTTCTTGGCATTGATGAGATGATTTGATGGCCTCTGGATTTATGATTTCACTTAGTTTGCTCATCTTCATATGTTAGAGTAGGGTAGGAGGAATGAGTTCAACATTCATGAGAACTAGGTTTACTTTCATGTTATCTTTGGCATTGTTAGCTTATGCTCTTTTTTCATGTAAAGTCAAATTTGAGAAACTTTGAAGCATGGGAATTTTTTTGTAGAATTTATGTGGGGTTTTAGGAAGTGGATCTTGCCACATGTTTTTGGCTTGCTTTATTGGTAGTCTTCTTCACAGGTATAACAAATATTTTGGAGTTCTCATGCACTTTGTTCTAGAGTATGTTGGAAAATTGGTTGTCATTGATGTCAACCTTAGAAGAAGCCCTAAAGCAAAGCCCTAAAGCCCCTAAAAGTGATGATGATGTGTCCACTTGAGGAAGCCTTGAAGAGTCTTGAAGGAGCCTTGAAATAAGTGTATATAACTCCAAAGTGGTCCCCTTATGGCGTAGCTTTTAAGCATGGCCCTTATGAGATGATATAACACGTGGTTGTTTCCACATGTCCACTTCGAGTTGTACACAAATGGAGCCTTGAAGAAGCCCCTAAAACCAAGAGAAGAAGCCCCTAAAGACAAGTGAAGAAGCCCCTAAATCCAAGAGAAAAATCCCCTAAAGCCAAGTGAAGAAGCCCCTATGGCCAAGAGAAAAATCCCCTAAGGCCAAGAGAAGAAGCCCCTAAGGTCGACCATCCTTAAGGAAGAGGTGCGACTCAAAAGTTGCGACCATTGATCGCATCTCCTCATGTGGAGAAGACTCATATAAATAAGAGGAGCCTTATTTAACATTTTCATTACACCAATTCGACCTAGCTAAGGAAGAGGAGCGAATTTCATCCTAGAGGATCGAATTTCCAATGGAAGATGAAGTGAAGAAGGGCGAAATTCCAAGGGAAGATGAAGTCTTGTGATAATTTGTTCTAAGGTTTTTCTTTGAAGGTCATCTTGGCATTTTTGATGTAACTTTTTTTCTAGAATGATTCAAATAATGAAACATGGAGGTGTTTCATAAAAGATAGCAAAGAATCTTGGGTACTAATTTAAGGTCTTGACTCATTACAAGTTTGGAGTTATACTCAGTGGGAGTTGAGGTTTTTAAAACTAGGGTTTTCTTCTTCAAAATAAGTCATCTTGCCATTTTCGCTATAACATTTTTTTGGGGACGAGTCAAGGAGCGAAACTTGGAGGAATTTCAGAGAAGATATCAAAGAAGATTGGGTACAAGTTTTAGATCCGGATTCATTACAAGGACAACGTTATACTTGTTGGAAGTTAGGGTTTGTGACTAATCCATAAACTAGTCCCAAACAAGTGTTCGAGATAAAACGGTTATATATGAAGCTTGGTAGGTCCAAATTGAATTCCACTTGTTGCATTAGAAGGAGTACAAATCCTGATATTTGAGGTCCAAGTTTTAGATTTAGAAATGAAAAATTGAGCTGGTGGTGAATCTTACAAGTTTGCAGATTTGAGGTACAATTATGAGCAGTTTTGTATGCAGATTTAAGAAGTGATTTTGTGATTGTATTTGAAGGTTGTTTTGATCTTGTATCATCATTTAAAATATTCCAAGGGGATTAGTGTATCCTTCTAGTAGGTGCTGGAAAATTCAGTAGTGGGTGCTTCCTTCAAGTTGGTGGTTGTAAAATCTTGAAACTATTAAGAAAAGTTTCCGTGGTTTTCTTCCAATTGGGTTTCCACGTAAAAATCTGTGTGCAATATGTACGAGTTTATGTGATGATGAATTACATGATTAATGGTTAATGTTTATGTAGTGTTTGAAGGTTAAAATTGTTGAAATAACTTTATACTGATTCACCCCTCCCTCTCAGTATTCTTGAATACTCTAACAGAGTACATGTCCCCGTGTAGAGCCAAGTGTTGCCCCTCATAATGTATGAAGGAAAATATTTGTGATTTCATTACAATATTGGTGATTTTAATTATACATGTCATAGATTTGTAGAATGGTATTGTTGGATTACTTGATAGATATAGGGGCATTGTTATGGATGCACACATTTTTCTTGACACTTTCCTTATGACATAATTGACCACTTCCAACAATGGGCGTGCGATGTCTAGAGGAGAGTTGCTGCTTGCACACTCATTTCTATGTGCCCCTAGACCATATCATGATTTCAATGGTTTATATGGAGGTACCTTGGTTCAAGATGTGTATTGTCTTCATTTTGATTATCTACCATGGTACTTGGTTGTTATGTTGAACCCCCTAGAGAACATCACTATGGTGGGATTATTTTTGATTAGATGATGTGCATTATCATCTTAGTTAGCGGCATCATATATTGGGTGGAGACTTGCATCAAACACATGTGGTGTTTGTGGGGTGTTTGAGGGTCTTGCATAGCATTGCTCACACATTTGATTGCAGAGAGGGATACCCATCAACTAAGGGTTTCCCTAAGTATTATTTGTCAATTATTTCTCTTGGATGTGGTGATTTAATTATTGTCATATTCACTATAGTTCATGCTTATTATCGTGGAGTATTTCTCTTGGCACATATTTTATGGTGATCTGACATATATCTTTTGATGGTGTGAATTCCCTTGAGGATATTGGCTATCTGGTGGTGAGGTGGTATCCTTTGGTTGGTTGGTTGTTTGAGGGAGTAGAGCATATATCTTTTGATGGTGCAAATGCTCTTGAAGATATTGACTATCTAGTGGTGCGGTGGTATCCTTTGGTTGGTTGGTTGTTTGAGGGAGTAGATCACTCCCCTTATTGGGCATCTTTTGCACATCTTTGGAGGTGTGGAGACCTTTGGCACAATTTTCTAGGTCGCTCCATTTGTGCACCCATGTTTTAGAAATCAGTGGATGGTTTATCCTTACAACACATGGTTTTGGATATATTATTTTTATTTTGGTGAGGATGTACCATCTTGTAGACCTTCCTAGGATGAATTGAGAAGTTATGGTGTTGGTTTATGGACCTCTAACCACTTTGGCACACTTCTCAAGGGCACACTCTATTTGGGGTTTATTCTATTATTTTTTGAGGGAAGGTTACAACTACTCTTGCACATTCTTCAAGGGTGCACTTATCCCTTTGATATTTTATATCATTTGGTAGTTGTGACATCTTGACTTGTCCACTCTCCTAATGAAGCACTCCCTTATCTAGACCTATTGCAAATATTCTCATGGATTACTATTCATGGCATGTTTTTTGAGCCTTGGAGATAGCACCCCGAGCACTCATTCTTCTAGGGCATGCCTCTCATGGAGTTAGTTTGGAAATTGGCACATTTATTAAGGACATTTAACTACCTTTGCACATGCATTGAAGCCTTGAGTTGGTTGACTCCTTTTTCCTTGGATCTATTCTTTTGCACACCTTTTCACACAAGATGATGGGACGTGCCATCTATGGATGCCACACATGCCCTTTTTGGAGGTGTTACTTAGTCAACAACTTGATTTATGGGACATATACTCATGGAGATTTTATTGCATATATTTTTAACACTTGATTATTGATGGTACACCCACTTTAGAAGAGATATAGGAGGTTTCAAACCTATTGAAACCCTATATATAGGAGGTCACATGCTATTTTGAGGAGGTTTTACTTGGTCCACCTTATCGAGGGGTCCCACATGCTATATTGAGGTGGTTGTTTCACATCTATTGAACATTAGTAGTGGAGCGACCTCTCTTGGAGAGGATGGAGGATACATTGGAGCTTATTTACATGGTCAACCACTTTGGAGAAGACAAATGGAATAACCACTCACATTATTTTATTATTTTTTGACTTGTCTCATAGAGTTGGTTATGAGAAAGCATTATTATATTGTTTTGCTTGGAGAAAAGCATGTATCTAGGAAAAAAAATCATTGTTTATTGTACGAAGATGGAGCTCAACTCTATTTAAAGAGTATCTCTCTCCATTTGTGTTTTATATTTGATTTGCGAAGAGTTTATCCTATTGGAGATTTGTCGTATATCTCGTGGAAAGATTAATGGAAAGTTAAAGGATTATTTTTAGTTATATGTGAAAATCATGTTCTTGTTTCTAATTGTTGTTGGTGTATGCTAGGAACTACTGGTAAAAAACATGTTTGAGAGGCCAAGTGTTGATATTATGGTAGCTGCGGGAGGTATTTACCTCCACGTGTAAACCTGACGAGAATAGAATACTCCGAGAAGCAAGACGAAACCCTAATGAGTTGGCTAATAACCCTAGGAGACTTGTCGGCTCAAGAAGATAATTTATATTAGGTTATTAGCCTCCAAGATAAGAAGTCAGCTAGAAGAAATAATGTATACTGAATAGACAGATACCCAAAATGAGAAGTCGGCCCAGGAAGTTAGCCAGAATTACTATAAATACAGTTGGCCAGTCTTCATTCTGCCAGACAATCTCAGAATTGAAGAGTAGCACTTGTGCGCACTGCAGTGCCCAGTTTTGTGCGCAGGTTTGGAGGATAGTTGCCATTGCAGCTGTTGCAACTAGCATATCGGTTTTGGCTTGGACTATCTCTTGGATAGGGTTTGGACTATCTGATAAGCTATTGTTTGGTGCGCTATCCTTGGAGAAAGGGGTGCTACCCTTTGTTTGGCTATCTAGCCTAGGGTTTGCATCCAAAGTGATTCTCTGTCAAGGTTAAGGTGCTCGGAGGGTGGCTTCGGCCTATGGTTGGGTGACAATAGTGATAATGCCAATGGTAAAATGAGCACATCCATTATATTCTAACAGGTTATGGGCCTACACCTCCTTCATTCAGTCTAATAGCTGGAAGGAAACATAGCCAGAAGGATATTAAGCTCGTTGAAGAACTGTCGCTAGGGTTTCTAGCAAGAGCAGTCACCAAAGCAATGTCGCTAGGGTTACTAGCAGGTGTAGTTGTAGAAACCCTAATCCTCTCGTTGAGGAACCTTAAGTGAAGGGATTGACCTAATTTCTGAATAGATCAGTGCACCCTAGACTAGCGCATCTCCTGGTACTCTCAGCAAGCCAAGACCTCAAGTTTGTGTTTTTGGTCAGATCTAGGTTTGACCAAGTCAAAGCAGCCATGACTTACTCTATGAAGTCATAAAACAAGTTATATGGAGCTTCTAACTTTAGAGCATGGAAGACAAGGATTGACCTCATCCTTGCCAAGAATAAAGTGCTGGATATCGTGAAAGGAAAGATTGTGGAACCAAAGTTTGAAGAAGGAAGAGAGAAGGAACCAAAAAACGTTGCAGTTATGGAGAAGTTCAAAGACAATGACATCAATGCCATGAGTATCATAGTGGACTCTATAAAATACCACTTGATACCCTACATCTCCCATCTTGACTCATAGAAGAAGATGTACGATGCCCTAACAAACCTCTTCTCAGTCAGAAACATTGGACAAGTAATGAGTCTGAAGAATGAGCTCCGTGACATGAAGATGAATGATGACAACAACATAACATCATACTTTGTGAGGATCTCTTAGTTAAGAGATCAAATACAAGATATTGAAGAGATCATTTTAGAGAAGGAATTATTAAACATAGTACTCAATGGTCTTCCCAAGACATGGGATGCATTTGCCGCAAGCATGAACACAAGGAAGGAGTATCCTACATTTGAAGAACTTTGGACTTGCTATGCTCAAGAAGAATCCAGGATCAGTGCAAAAGAGAAACCCCAAAAGAAGTATGATGATCAAGCCTTCACACCAAGATTCAAGAATTTCAGGAACAAAAGGAAGTTTGGATCAAAGAGGAAGACAAATCAAGAGAAAGATAATTCATAAATACAATGCTTCAACTGTTGAAAGTATGGTCACTACAAGAATCATTGTTCCGAGATAAAGAAAAGGAAGGAGAAACAAGAAGCATTAATTTTTGAAGAAAAGGAACCTACAAAGAAGACTAAGCAGGATGAAAGAGACTTCTTCTTTTGAAGGTAACAATACTTTTCTTAGTTCTTGTACATATCTTGTTTGCATCATCTCTATACATATCTTGTATATCTATCCCTTGGAAGATAATGTGTTCCAAGAAGAACTATACCTATGGAAGAACAACAAGATAAGGATTGCTATCATTATACAAGTTAGATAATACACATGAAAGGATGAAATACATCAAACAAATCATGTGGAAGCTATTACAAGATAAGCGAAATCAGAATCAATCATGAAGAGACTTAGAAGAAGCAAAGACAAAAATAAGTCAACAATCAAGAGGAAATTGGAGAAAGACTTATGACGTTTTGCAGAAGACAATAAGACAGAAGAGTGAACTTTGTTAGATAGAGGGATCCGATTATATGCACTCATACATGAAACAAGGATTAGGAGGGAGCTAATCCTATGATCCATTGAAGATGATGAAGTATATATCCATGGTACCCGCCATGAAAGATAGTACGTGTTCAGTTCAACCTCAGAAGAAGTCTTCTTTGAAGAAAAGCCTTAAAGTATCCCTGGTTGTCCATCCACATCCGTAATCCTATGATGAAATAAAGAAATGAAATCTTTAGGGCATGGAATCTATAAGAAACTCCATGGACCCAAGAGCTAAAGAAAAACATTAGGAAGAACATGAAGATTCCAGGAAAGAAAGAGAAGCCAGAACAACCAGTCAATAAGAATCACAAAATTACTAGCCTGATATGAACTCACTAAAAGCAATCAAGCAAAGGAAGTGAAATTTGTGATGAAGAATAGTGTATGGAAGACTTATGAATAAAAACATTGTGATATATAGAACTAGAGGTTCTCCCAGATGGAGGGAGAAGACTATGATGTTTACTCATTCCAGTAAACCAGACATACCTCTACATGAGTCATTATATCATCCACAATATCCATGGGTTGGAGTTCTACATCAGATGAATGCAAAGATTGTTCTCTAGAGCAATTGAACAAAGAGCAACCTCAAGGCTTTGAGGCATACTAGAAAGAGACCCTTGTATGTAGATAGAAGAAGACAACTTGGTGGAGAACCTCCAAAGCACAACAAAAGCATGGAGAAGACTTTCTATAACAAAGATATTATATCAAGATGATTACTCAGAAGATAAAATCTCATGATAACATAAGAAGTGCCACATGGATATGTTCCGGTTTTCCATCAATGATATACTTTATTGATCAGAGATACATGAAGCCTTGAAAGAAGACCAATGTCCCAGACCGAAGTACATTTGAAATCAAGCATTACATTATCCGTGATGAAGTCCATAAAGGAGAAAGTGGTTCTCCAATACATATCTCCATAGATGAGCAGATAAGAAGACATTTTGATAAAGCTTCTGTTCAAGATGAAAGAGTTTGAGTACTCAAGATGGAGCTCGTGGAGACGACTTCCTTATTGAAAAAGGAAGAGTTGACTCCCAGGTTGGGAGGGAGCACTAATGTATTATTGATTGATGGACAATCATTTTTTAGTTCAAAAAATGGTCCAGGATGAGTAGATTCTTTCCAGTTTGGAAAGTGGATTGAGATTTCTGATGGCTGTGGGCTAATCGTATACCTAAAATCATATTCAAGACGAACAACTATTGAATGATCGCTTCACTCGTTCTTTGACAATCCTCTTAAAGAACAATACCATCGAAAGGTGCCCTACCTAGCACATAAAGGGACATCGGTTGTGAACACTTAGAAAGCAAAGTTGGACAGACCTTGAACCGGAAACATGCCTCCCTCTTTGGGTGGAATAGATGGCTTCGGAGAAAACATACAGACATTTTCCAGTTCGGAAAATGGTCCAAATTGCTGATGTACCATAGACAACGACTTCCCATTGTGGTTTACATGGGGAGTGGTCTAGGGCAGTCTCTCTTCTTGAGGGTTACTCAAGAAGAATGTCCCGCCTCGTCGGACAACGATTTCTCATTGTGGTTAACATGAGGAATGGTCTTTTTTGGAGGTTGGTGCATGACAAACATTTCCTCTTGTGGTTAACATGGGAAATGGTCCAGACAGTCATTCCTTAGGGCATATTCATTCTCTCCAGGTTGCACTTTGTTTAGTGCCGGAGGAATGGCCCAGGGTGGGGAATGGTCGAGGTTCAACAATCAAGGATATACATTCCTTAGGGCAGACTCATTCTCTCTAGGTTACACTTTGTTTAGTGTCGGAAGAATGGCCCAGGGTGGGGAATGGTCCAGGCTAAGAAATCAGGACAATTGTTCTTCCTTGCTTGAGAAGAATAGTTTAGATAGCTCATCATTGATGTTTTACTTTCTGAGGGCAGATGCTCTTCCAAGATATCACAGATGGGAGTGGAAGAATGGCCCAAATGATTTAGTTTATGTTAGAACATTGTTTCTGTGCAGGTTGATATCAAATGATTGTTATAAAGATCGTATGTCTCTAGACAATAGATGTATACTACTGTGGTGGATGTGTTCCACTGTTTGATCAAGTATTTGTGTGGTACTTGGTGTGGTAGTGTACCACTAGATGGTAGTTGTGTACTACTATGGATAGACACAATTATGTTCTATTGAATGATATTGTTCTGATTGTCTTGAAGACTATCAACAATGTTGAAAATAATTATCAGCCAAATGAATGATGAACAAAGATTTCCCAGATAGAGAATGGTTCAGAACATTTACTCTTCTAGATTAGAAGAATGGCTCTTGTATCACTCTGTGGAGTGAACATCATGTCTAATTACTTAGATAGAGTATGGTTCCAAGAGATGACGCAATTGATGACATTGATGGTAATGATGGTGCTCATGATCTAGTCATGAGATAGTCTAGAGGACTATGTTGATGCTACCGGGTGAATGGTATGTTTTGTGCTCAAGACCATTACCAGTAATACCTCCCTAGATAGGAGGGAGTGTTGATATTATGGTAGCTGCGGGAGGTATTTACCTCCACGTGTAAACCTGACAAGAATAGAATACTCCGGGAAGCAAGAATAAACCCTAATGAGTTGGATAATAACCCTAGGAGACTTGTCAGCTCAAGAAGATAATTTATATTAGGTTATTAGCCTCCAAGAGAAGAAGTCGGCCAAAAGAAATAATATATACTGAACAGACAGATACCTAGAATGAGAAGTCGGCCCAGGCAGTTAGCTAGAATTACTATAAATACAGGAGGCCAGTCTTCATTCTGGCAGGCAGTCTTAGAATTACAGAGCAACACTTGTGCACATTGCAGTGCCCAGTTTTGTGCATAGGTTTGGAGGAGAGCTGCCATTGCAACTGCTGCAGCTAGAATATCGGTTTTGGATTGGTCTATCTCTTGGCTAGGGTTTGGACTATCTGATAAGCTATTGTTTGGTGCGCTATCCTTGGAGAAAGGGGCACTACACTTTGTTTGGCTATCTAGCCTAGGGTTTTCTTCCAAAGTGATTCTCTGTCAAGGTTAAGGTGCTCAGAGGGTGGCTTCGGCCTATGGTTGGGTGACAATAGTGATATTGTCAATGGTAAAATGAGCACATCCATTATATTCTAACACTAAGAGGGGTATATTCACCACATTGGAAGGGATTTATGTAGGGAATTTTCCCTTTTCTTCCCTTTGCTATTTTATGGTAGAATGTATTAGCTTGCTTCTATCAAAGAGTTATGTCTAGTTTATGCTTCTTTGAAGGACACACCATCACAACATTGTTTGAGAGTGGCACCTTTAGGGTCCTCCAAGTACATTTATGCATTATTTTACAAGTTAAGGCTTATTGTGGCATGTATAACAACTCTATTTGTTTTAACCATTCATAAAACGACTCTCTTAGTTTGACCTCTTGACTCCATTTTCCCTAGATTGGATAGGCACTAGTCCCAATCCTCTATCACCTTATTTCATTTACTATGATACAATATATTGTTTTTCTAAAGCTAACTCTTCATATTCACCTTGAGCCTTCTTTTCATAACTTCGCCCGTTGTGTTGGAGGAGAGCCAACCTAAAGTGAGGAGAAGAGCTACTGTGGTGACAATGGATAGCCTTCTTGAGTTCCATTGGGGTTGCACATTGTGTTTTAGGGCTTTACCACTTTGAGTGCATGTTCATGAGTTAACACATCACCATTTTGTTCTTTAGAGAAATAATTTGTTTGCATGGTTTGCCAAGAATCATAACCTTAGACATGGACAACAAGTTTATGGGTTATTTATGGAGGACCTTATGGATGAAGCTTGATATGAGATTGCAATTTAGTTTTGCATATCATCCACACATTGATGGGTAAACTTGAAGTGGTGCATTGGAAATTTATTAGGATGTCTAGTAGGAGAAAATCCAGGAGAGTGGGATTTAGTATTGGTGAAAGCAGAGTTTTCTACATCAATTTTGTCAACAGGTCTAAGGGAAAGAGTCCTTTGATGATTGTGAATGTTAGGTCTGTTATCGCGCAATTTGTACTTGCCCAAAGCCAAAGGAAAGTGGGTACTAAATTGACGTAACAAGGAGGATGTCCCATCACTGTCACCTTAATAAGACACCTCTTTCTATTTAGGAGTGATACCCTAGGGGAGACGTCCCTAGTGACCTGAGGGTTTGAGAAGGCTAAGGAAAAAATATCAAGAAAGTCCCACCCCTCTCACAGGTCACTTTGATCAAAATTTCCACGGGTTTTAATGAGATGAAGAAAAGTAATATTTAAGTGCATCTAGCTAGAACAAGACAACAAGAAAATATGCTATTTGCAAATACCATATGATGTTAATGCTTCATAAAACCATAGACTTTTGATAAAAAGAACAAGTTGATATAAAATCTGAAGCAATAGAAGTATTTATAACAACAATATATATTTAGCAACAACTACATAATTACGCCTCAATAATGCTTCAAAAATGACAACAAATGATAGCATAAACTTGACAAAATGACAGTAATTGCCAAAAACAATGATGGCAATGTATTATCAGCTTTTGATCTTGCTTTTAAGATGAATTTGCTGATGTTATAGATGGCTGTAGCAATATTTTGCAACAACAACAAATTAGTTAGTCTAATCTAAAGTTAGAAATAGTTAGTAAAAGTCTTAAGGTAGATGGTTTAAGAGTTTGTTTGGTCAATCAATCACTTGCAAGGTGTGAACTAGTGCCTTTTAGGGTAAATGGAGTCAATGTTTACAACGACAATTCTTAGAGGGAAACAATAAATGATAATAGGTGAAATAAAGGAAGGGGAAGATGATTGAGGTGTTAGTAACCTAAGGCCTCAACATCTAAAACACTAGAAGGAAAAAATGCTAGAAAGTAGGTAACCCTAGGCCTTAGCGATTTCCTTCTTCTTTAGATCAAACTTGAAATAAAATGTATGAAGCTTAATGAAGCAATGCTACTAGAGTGGTACAAAGGTAGGACACTAGTATATTCTTCAAAGTAGATATTTCTTAGCAAAATCAAGTTGGTGAAAAATTATAAAGAAAAGGACAATAACATGTGCTTTTCGCCTAAGGTTTCAAACTAACAATTTCATAATCTTAGAAATGAATAAGCAAATGTACCATAACCATTCAAAACAAATAAGGATTGCATATTTTTACTTCATCAAGAATAATCTAGCCACAAACCCTAGTTGAAGACTTTCCACCATGAAAATGCAAAAATACACCAAAATAACCTCCTCCAAGAGTTGCACACCATTTAATTTCAACCAATAAGCCTTAAAAGAGGATGAATTTCAGACCTCACACTTGTGTGAGTGAAAAATGATGAAAAAATGAGTCTTAACTCTCTATTTATACAATATCAATGACCTTTAATTACATTTTAGGTCAAAAAAGGTTGACATGGCTAGTTTACATCAAAAATCCAGTTTTACATAAAATTAACAATTAAAACCCTAATTTTGTCTTTAGGGATGATGCCATGCCCCTCCTAGGGTGACATTAGGCCCATTCATGGAATGATAGGCCTCCAAAGTGAAACGCTAGGCTTCAAAAGGCCTCAAAAGCTGCCACACGTGCCAACCAAGCCATCCTAATGCCAAAACCCTAACTCGATGATGTCAAGGCTCAAAATGATGATGTCAGGGGCCTTCAAGGGCCAATGTCATGGTGGGAGGGAAAGACCCCCCTAGGTCTAGGCCTGCCAAAGTTCCTCTAGTGGAATGCCATCCTTTTTCTCTAGTGCAAGCCTCTGGTATCCCTCTGCCCCTGCCTGGGATCACAACATCCATATGGTGGACTTTTAGCCCCATGGAGATCCGAACTAATCATCTCCCCATATGTACTTGTCCGTCGGGCATGGTATTTCAGAAACAACATGTACGCCCTCCATGGGCTCATGATTCACAGGGATCATAGCAATGTCAATCACATCTAATAATCAAGTTACCCAAACATGTGCATCAAACCCCCCTTTACCTAGACAAATGCTCAAAGACGTTATGCTATTTGACATGCCAGGTTTGGAGAGGGTCTCAGGATGTCCTATTGGGATAATCCTCCTCAGGTTTGGGGTGTTTTCCAGATGAAGACCAATCTAGGTCATGTATATATATGGGATGGTGTAGGGAATGTTCAGGCAAGGGATGCAGTGATAACAGGGAAATGTAGGTCTTATCTGTGGGTGCCTCTGTAGAGGGCGAGCGACACTTTCCATGGATGCCATTGTTTCCTAGACCATTCAATGCCTTTTAATCTTTGCCTTATTTATTTTTTATTTTCAAGAGAATAGCTGGAGGACACTATCCTGGCGTGGTGACTAGTGGTGACAACGTTAACCACAAACATTTCACAAAAATGAGAAGGCTGGCTTGTGGTGGTACTCCCTTTCTCTTGGCTATGCCACCAAGAGCCACTACCCTAGTTTGGTGACCATATGGATGGCAATGTCATACCGCTACATGCCCATGAACCTAATAGGCCGACTCATGATGAGACATCCTATCCACCAACTAGGTCTTGGGTTTTATTTTATTTTATGGGTCCCCTTTTCTTGTTGAGAAGCTTTTTATTGCTTTCTCAGGAATCCTTGGGAGAAGCATCTCAATGTTTCATCTTGGATTTAAAATTTTTCTAGCTACTTTTACCCTCTAGGCCTTTAGCCCCTTCCTCACACAAGGCAAGGTACAACTCTTACTAGCTTGGCAAACCTAATACCCGAACCAATGAAGGGGAAAGATGAGAGGGATAATGATGAAAAGTGGTAAGTATGGAAGGAATGGACGATGACCTTTCATAGACCCACCTAGTGGCAAATCATCCCTAAGAGAACCAACTTACTAGGGCACTCTTTCATCCCCCCCAAGTATGGACAAGTTAAAGAGCATAATTTCCAAGAAAATGTCATGAAACAAAAGAGAATTCAATGCACATCTTCAAATGTTTTGAGATTCAGAATGACACATACCATGATACTCAGATTCATTACCTCATGGAGCAAGACCCACTACTACTTCAGAACCAGGCCGATGGGATGGATGTTGCTGCTGCTGATAGGAGGCGCTGAAGAAAATATGGGCCCTCTAGGGCTAAACTCAAGTCATAT
This sequence comes from Picea engelmannii, assembly GCA_009831015.1. Lineage (NCBI taxonomy): Eukaryota > Viridiplantae > Streptophyta > Pinopsida > Pinales > Pinaceae > Picea > Picea engelmannii. The sequence continues at coordinate 267,418 of ML786930.1, read as the reverse complement.
GTCTCTCAGTACTCCATGTCTAGGACCTGTGGGCCTCGAGACATAATCTCCTTAGTTATCCCTAGGATAGGGGATAACAAGGTCATCGAGAGGAGTTATGGATTTGGAAAACTTGCATAAAACAAGCAAGAGGAGTGCATATGCATAATCATTTGCAGAGCATATACAGGAAGTGCACAAGAAAGTGAAAAAACAACTACAATATATTAACCAAGGATACAAGTGAAGGGCTAATAAGATAGGTTGCATGGGGACTTGTCCCCCAAAAACAAACCCACGTACCCATTGTTCTTGTGTTTTGGGGACCCTTAGGAAACGTCCCCAAACTGCTGGAGACTTCATCAGGGATTCATGGACTTGCTGGTCATCCCCAAGACATTCTTGATAGATTTCAGGGACGTTCTGGGTAGATTTCAGGGATTTTTTGGGCATATTTTGGGGATATTTCGAGCATATATCTTTAGTTTTGACAATCATGGACATTGATGATTGGAAAATATGATCATTTTTCCCATCTATTATTTTTGTATTGCACTAAATCTAAATTTGTTGTACAAGTTGTAGCTCAAAACATGGGTTTTGTATGATGGGTTTCAATTTGGGTTTCTGGTGATTTAAATATTGTATTTTCAGTGACAACATAACACGCAAAGCCTCCTTGTCAAAAGAACAAGAAATGCAACATTTCAAAGAGCCGATCTTTGTGGTTATTTCTCTTATTCTTCTCATTTTTCGGATCATCTCAACTTTTATATATTGTACATGGGTTTCTAGGAGTCATTCAAGTCCAATGCTTCGACCACCCCAACCTCAAGCATTGTGAAAACAATCAGATACTACTAAGTAGTGACTTGGATTGGGTATTAAATGTTTGAATAAATTCCTATTCAATCAACTTCTTAATCTGAAATATGAATCTAATCTCTTTATAGAACCAAAATGTTTTATAGTGGTTTTCAACACAGATGTAAAAATATGCAAAACCTATTGAGAAGGGAATGCCTTTTATGTTTTAACATTAACATCATTAACAAGAAATATGAGGAATAAAAACTGCTATAGAGACCTCTGTCTCATATTCCCTTCATGGACATTATTGGAAATTGAAAATAGTTACACTTAAGTTTCCTAAAGCTAAATTGCATTTTGATCATGTCTAGCAGCCAATAGTGGCATGTCACTCAACCCTTTTTTTAAATTTCTCAAGCATAAGGGCTGTGCATAATATTATATAATATAGCTTGTTATGCTTACAAGCTTGAAGAAACTACAAATGTTATGGTGAATTCTAAATTTTTAATATATATATATATATATATTAACATGTGGTTCACGACACCAGATATCAGTGCTCGCTATGTGCACGAAAAACCTCCCTGAAATCCGCTAGAGAACATGGGGTGGCCGACCATTTTTAGAGTATTGGGGGCTCAACAACAAGAGTATCTTGTAGACCCATTAAAAGGCACAACATGTCCCTCCAAGGATTTGAACTTAGGTGGGGAGGGTAATAATCATTCCTCCCAACCACCGAAGCTCAATCCAATGGACTTATATATATATTATTTCCATCCCCAACCTGCCGTCCCCTAAAAAAATTGGGGGTGGGCTCTAGCTGTTCAGGGATGCGTCCCCCGTCCCAAAAACAAGTGAAACATAAATAATAAGAAAAGGAAAATGAAGAAGAATGAAGAAGTAGATCTTATGTTAGCACATTTGTGGAAGGAAATGTTTCCAAAAGGCACGTTTAACAAGTTGAAAATGAAAAAGGTTGAACCTTGCAGGATTCTAAAAAAATGTCAAATAAAGCTTGTGTGTTGTAATTGCTAGATGGTTTGGATATCTCCCCCACTTTCATTGTGGCATATTTGTATGAGTACCATGAGGGTGCTATGGAAAAAGAAGAGTAGGTCATGGACTGAAAAGAGTAGGTTCTAGACAAGAGAAGGATGATATTGCAAAGATCTTGGAGGATAGAGTTTGTAGGAAGGAAAGGACTCAGAAGACAAGAATATCATGTTCTTTGGGAAGGTTAGGGCCTGGTAGAAGCCACTTGGATCTTAGAAGAAGTGATGAAATGAATCACGTAGCCATCATATGAATATTTTATCAATCTGCTAAGTAGGAATTCACTTCTCTTTTTACAAGGGGAGTTTGATGTAGGAGCATCTCCCTTTCAGGGACAACTTCGTGAGATTAGTGAATCGTTCTTGTCATTCATTGTTTTGTAGCAAGAGGGATATGTTGGAGGATAAAGAAAGGAGCGTGTAGGAGCTTGTGTTTCTCTCAACCATCATATCTCTCTATCTAGATTGATGATTGGGAATATTGAGGACATTTGGGAGGTAAGAATGAGGAGAACCCTTAGAGAGAGACTACGAAAATGCGTACTGTCCAATCTCTCTCTAGATCGATGGCCATAAATTCAGTCCCAAGTTGAACCTTAAGAGAATATGATGAGATAAGAAGGGGCTTGTGTTACAAAATTTGAAGCCTCCACATGTCTTGGTTGGGTTCTCGAGGCAGAGGTCAATGCCATTAAGGTGTTTTCTTTGGGTTGTTGGGTGTTTATTGAAGGGGGAGTAATATTATTTTTGGGAAAGGAGGTGACATTCAAGGATTCCAATGCTAACCAAGGAGAGGAAGGCTCATGGAGATAGGGGAGAAAATTGAAGGGGAGAGATGAGAGATAGAGAAAAAGGAAGTGGAGATACTGAAGACTCTCACAACTGCAGTTGACAAGAACAATCAAAGCCCGCGAATGCCACTATAAATCTAGATGAGAGTTAGACTGGCAAGCATGTCATTTTGATACTTTTGGTGAAGAATTTTGGCCTAGAATTCGAACAATAGTAGGAGCCCATTGAGGCATGCATGTATAACAAGAAGTATAGAGGTCTATAACAAAAACGAAAGAGGGATGGACAACAACGAAAGAGAGATGCACAACAACGAGGTCATGGACAATATGTGACATCCTTGAGGACAGGTTTAGGGCTGATATGATAGCCTAAACGTTCAGAAGAATTTGGCATAGAAACCAAGGAGGGTTTATGTAGTGGTCTTGTAAGTATTTTGGCATTTTTGTGTAAAGGAATTGAGCCATTGTCCCTGGCACGGGATCCCATGTGTTCTGGTTTAAGAACAAGGATTTTGGGTTTGAAATTCATGTGTACCTGTGTATGATCTAATTGTTGATGCATTTTCCATTGTGCTAAAGTAGTTAGGCATCTTAATGTGTTTATGTTTACAGTTCAAATTGGGTAAATTTGTGTATTCCATTGAGAACATAAACCATACCTGAGGTGCATGTGTACCGAGTTTGGGTGCACTACGGAGTAGGGGAGGAGCATGCTTGCCAAAATTTGAACCTGGGTCATCGTCACAACAACTGCTGCAAGTCGCTGCTAGACCACAACTTGATGGACCTACAAACATACACACATACACATGGAGAATAATATCGGTGACTTTTTATTTAAAAAGATTAATCAAAGTTACAACCAGTATTACCTCAAGGCCCTACAACATTCAACATTGTGCCTCAGGACTTTACTATAAATGACATGTCTAAAATAAGACAATATTAGAACATAATTTCTGTTGAAATATTGTAATTGTGAAGTATATTCTAATTATAATTGAGTTATTATTAAATATATCAATCCCCTATTGTGGATTGATCATGTCGGGACTTATGTATAACCAAATCCCCTATTGTGGATTGGTCAAACCATGTTTATATGATGCTAAATGAGAAGTCAGCCCCTAAGGATAATTAAAGTGGCTTTAACCACTAGTTGAAGAAGTCAGCCTTGCCTAATGAAGAGACACAACCTTAGCGCTCCCCAGCTAGTATAAATAAGAGAGGATGGTGCCTCATTAGCTCACTCGCCTCATTATCTCACTCACTCAACCACTCATCTAGTGCACAAATTTTGGAGATAGCTGCAGTTTCCAGAAGGAGAGAGAGGCACATGCTTGGTTTTGGATATTTTTGGTGGCTTGGTATTTTATCTTGGCATTGTATTGGCAATCTATATTAAGGAATTTTTTGCTGGGTTTTCTCCCCCATGAGGGTTTCCTAAGATAAAATGTTGTGTACCTTGTGATTGTGTTTCTCTCAGTGATCCTACTTATGTTATTATTGTTTAGTAAATTGAAAAGAACTTAATAGAAACTCTAAATTTAACATGGTATCAGAGATAAACTGAGTGGAGAACCTTTCACTGGGATTAGGGATTGTCATACAAGAAAATTAGGGATTTTTATTGAAAAATAATTTTTGACTAAAAACCATCTAGGGAAGTGCGCCCTAGCCTAGAAAAATCATTGGCAGCTTGAGCACACCTTTTCAGTGGCTAGAGCCTTCGAAAAGTAAAACCCTAGTTTTGAATAGTACCAAAAAACTAGAAAACCAAAAAACTAGGAAACCATAACCAGTACCAGAAGTACCGGTCCAGATTTGTGCAGGTTCAGTTTCAAGAGGTAAAATTTGGATTTTTTGAAATCAGACTGCTCTAGCCTACTCGCCTCAACCCAGTGCATCTAGTCATTAGATTAGAATTCCAAAAATTGAAAGTTGAAAAATTAGGGTTTCCTCATAAAACCCTAAGTTGTAGTTGCAGTTGCAATTGCAGTATCCGTTGCAGTGGCAGTGCTAGTTCCTTCATGCTAGTTGCAACACCAGTTGCAGTACTCGTTGCAGTAAAAGTTTTTGTGAAGTGTTGGGACTGTTGTTTTATTGTCTTAGTGCGCCTTACCATAGCAAGTTACTATCAGAGCTATGTACTTACATGTGCTTAAAATGTATTATTATTCTAAAGGGTATTTGCAGGAGAAAGGATCTTTTTACAATCATAGATCCAGAAGGGTCTGGGATCCAAGACATTCAAAGGAATAATGCACCCCAGGTTTGATCATTTTGATATGCATCTATCTGTTATGACATTATTTTGACCGTATGAACATCTAGGTTGTATGTTGAAGCTATGACCATCATACTAACCATTGGTCAAAATTAAAAGTCAAGGTATTATATTTATTAAAATTGAGATTATAGAGTTTATTCTCTAACTTAGATTTCTGTCAAGAAATCATATTATCTTAGTATAGATGACAGATTGAAGAGAATACTTGTCATCTTGAGTGAAGGAGACTTGGAAGAAAAACATGACACTCATTCCTAAGGACAAGACTCCAGGTTCCAGGTTTGATTGATTAAGTTGATAGGATTCAAAGTTGCACATGACAAGTTTGATAACTACCTCATTACAAGTAAACAATGTGGTTGAGATAACAGTCTTTGAAAAGTATTATACTTGGTAGCATGTGAGCATATTGAGATAAATGCTTACTGTAATCATTTACCAGATACAACTAACATCTCCTCCAGGAGAAACTTCTTGTTTTGGTTCCAGGTTACAATGGATGAATGTTTGATCACAACACTAGAGGAGTGTTGCTCTCATTTCGTATTGTATTTCTTACCTTTGACCTTTGTTTCAGGCAGGTCACAAGTGATAGCTCTAAAGGAGCAACTGTGCCAATTGTTCTCTCTATTGCTTTATTATTATTAAAGAGTATTATTCTTGCATGTTGTTGTTTTTGTTCCGGGCAGGTCATAGGTGCCCTAAGGAAGCTATAGTGACGGTTGGAGGAGGCAACACATTAGACGAGACATGAACAAGACTATGTACATGACCATATACATTCATGTACCAAAGAAGATGAAGACGAAGCTATTTTTGAGATACAAAGTATCTCATATGGAGTTTGATTGTAAGGAGCAGAAGGCTCCAAAGATGACTGAACATTAGAACAAAACTCATAGTAGACTTGGTCAAAGGATAATGAAGCCACCTTGACATGAAACATAATTTTCTTGAAGTTTGACTCAACTTTTCATATTAAGACTTGGTATTCAACACCAAGTATATCTTGTAGAAACTATGAAGTCCTTGTAGACTTAGAATAAATTGAGAACGTAGTGAGGCTAATCTCAGAGAGGATCAGATGGAAAATGAGACGTCGTCCAAAACTCATAGACAGATGCCAAGAGTTGAGAAGACTAGATCATAGCTTCAGAGATCTCTAGGAGACATGAAATTTCCTAGGAAGATTCCCTTATTTTAGTGACAGAGAAGGAATCCAGTTGGAAGGACTAGGATATGGATTTTTCCATGAGACTAGAAGGGAAGTCAGTGTTGACTTCCAAGATTGATATAATAGATCAAGCATGTTGTAGATGAAAGATGTACAAAGATGATTTGTGTCCAGAGGATTCTCCCAACAAGAGGGAGAATACTATGATGAGACACTTACTCCAGTAATCGAAGAAATAGTTCTAGTATTAGTGAAGATGACCAGAAAAACAATGATTCATATATAGTATGATATGCAGGGGGAGAAATCCCCATATTTAAAATTGAGTGGCAGTTGGTGCAACACATTAGTCGGGCCATGGAGACATGACTACAATAGCAGATAGAGTTACCTCATGAAAGAATAAGAGATACTTTCAATATCAATTATTGAGCCACTCTCAGGATTAGATGAAGTTATTACCATGATAGAGTAGATAAGTTAAGCTCAGAGTTCAACATCTACAATGATCCTCAACCTCAGAGAAGCTGCAGGTGCAGAGTCCCAGTTCCAGAAGGATCAGTTGCAGAAAGAGTAGGGGACATACTCTCAGACAATGAGACAAATAGTGCTTTGTAGAAAGCACATAGAGCTAGCACATGATTATGCAGTTTAAATTGCAACTGAGCAAGTGTACCAGGTCAGTACAATAAGATGTGAAAATTTGGTTTTAAAGTACAAGACATGAAGACTCATGTCTAAAAGTTGAAGCAAGATCCAAGAGCTTGGTATGGAAGAATTACTAGTTTTCCGATGAGCCTGGGATTTACCAAGAGTAAAGACGATCCCAATCCGTACTTCAAGATTGTGGATGATGGACCAATTATATTGCTACTATGTGTGGATAACATATTTTGATAGGTGAAGAAAAGCTCATCACAGATTGCAAGACGAAGCTCACTGCAGAATTTGAGATGAAAGACCTAGGCCTGCTGCACTATTTCTTAGGTCTTGAAGTTTGGCAGAGCCCAATGAAGATCTTCCTTACCCAAGGGAAGTATGTAGTTGAAATACTGAAGAGATTTGATACATTGGAATTTAAAGCCATGAACACACCCATGGAAATAAAGTTGATACTTCGTCAGAATTGGTTGATGCTATGCTATATAGACAAATCATTAGAGCGTTGATGTATCTGACGAATACCAGGCCAGATATATGTTTTGCTGTAACACCTTGAGTTAGTACCTGGTAGAGCGCAAATGTGTTCACCTTGTTGCTGCAAAACATGTGATAAGATACCTTAAGGGTACGTTGAACTTTGGTTTATGTTATAATGGAGATCATGACTTCAGACTGGTTGGTTATACTGATTCAGATTGGGCTGGAAGTGTTTCTGACAGAAAGAGAACTTCAGGATGTTCTTTCAGTCTGGGGTCAGCGATGACTTTATGGAAGAGTAGGAAGCAATCCAACATTTCTCTCAGCACGACAGAAGCAGAATACATTGCAACATGTTCCGCCAGTTGCGAAGCCATATGGCTTCGAAAGTTGTTGACAGGTCTATTCTATATGGAGATGGAAACCACCATGATTATATGTGATACCTAGAGTTTCATAAAGATGACAGAGAACCCTATGTTCCATGAAAATTCAAAGCACATAGAAATCCAGTATCACTACATTCATTATATGGTGCATAGAGGAGCTGTAAAGCTCCAATATGTTGGCACAAATGAGCAGGTTGCAGATGTGTTGACCAAGTCTCTGTCTCATCTAAAGTTTGAATACTTTCGAGACAAGCTTGGTATAGTTTGAAAGGACCTCCCTCAAAAGGGGGAGTGATGCTAATGATACTATGGTATCTTGACCAACAACGAGTAACTCAGTTAGGATTTTATATCCTAGGGGATTGATCATCCTTGGACAGATCCTGAAGTTCCAATAAGGACAGTCTGTCAGAGTACATGTGCATGTATATGCCAGTTATGGTCAATAGTGGTAGCTCTATTAGGATTTTATATCCTAGGGAATATTTTGATTCCTGGGCAGATCCTGAAGGTCCGGTAAGGACGGTCTGTCAGAGTACCACACGATTTTTTTGTTGCACCTGCCTCATTCTATTTCCCTATGATGATGATGTTGTTATCTCAGCCTCATGCTGATGATGTTGTTGATCCAACCTTGTGCCATTGATGATGTTTTATTAGCATCGTGCTGTTGATGATGTTGTTGCTCCAACCTTGTGCTATTGATGATGTTGTTGCTGTATCAGCCTCATGATGTTGATGATGTTGTATCAACCCAATGTTGTTGATGTTGTTGTTATAGTTTATACTAATTGATGTTGATGTTTCATATTCCAGCGCCATCCTTTGAACAATGATGATGATGCTATTCCAACTCCATGCTGTGAATGATGATGATATTGATGATGAGAAAAATTTCCGATGATTTATAGATATGCCAGTCAATGTTCCAGATGCTGATGATGTTGATGCCCTCTCTCTCTCTCCTAATGATGTTGTAGAATACCATTCTTTTTAAGGGGGTGTGTTGAAATATTCTAACTGCGAAGTATATTCTAATTATAATTGAGTTATTATTAAATAGATCAATCCCCTTTTGTGGATTGATCATGTCAGGACTTATGTATGACCAAATCCCCTATTGTGGATTGGTCAAACCATGTTTATATGATGCTAATTGAGAATTTGTCCCTGCCTAATGAAGAGACACAACCCTAGCGCTCCTAAGATAATATAAATAAGAGAGGATGGTGCCTCATTAGATCACTCACTCAACCACTCACCTAGTGCACAAGTTTTGGAGATAGCTGTAGTTGCCAGAAGGAGAGAGAGGCACATGCTTGGTATTGGATATTCTTGGTGGTTTGGTATTTTATCTTGGCATTGTATTGAAAATATATATTAAGGATATTTTTGCTGGGTTTTCTCCCCCATGAGGGTTTCCCAGGATAAAATGTTTGTACCTTGTGATTGTGTTTCTCTTAGTGATCCTACTTATGCTATTATTGTCTAGTAAATTGAAAAGAACTTAATAACAACTCTAAATTTAACAAGTTCTAGTAAGAAACTATAGTTCAATGAAAATGATTGGAAACTGAACAATATAAGAAAGCCCTAATAAATATAAGACAATTTTGTTGAAAAAAAGAAATTGTCCTCAACAAGATTATTCGAAACAATTTAATGTTGTTGATGGTGCCTGTTCAAATATTATTTGATTCTTCCAACCGTATATGACCTTTTGGAAGCTCACAGTTGGTCTTGACCAAAGTGTTTCCCTCTTCATTATGTTTCATGTAGATGTGGGTCACTTGAATATGTTGAAAGGTGGATGCCAATTCCATAACTCTAGAAACCATAGTTCTGATTTGGATTTTTTGTGACCTTGCTCTCTGATTAATCCAATTACATACTAGCAATGAGTCACATAAAATCACTAGAGTGGATATCTGCTATTCCAGAACAAGCTTCATAAGTGAAGAAGATAAAGGAAAGGAAAGGGAAGAAGGCAACCCGAAGAAGTTTAAGAAACCACGCCACAGGAAGGATGCAACAAATATTAGATTCTACACCTACAAGAAGATGGGACACTATGCCTCAAAATGCCCTCATAAACATGAAAAGGGAAAGAATAAGAATCACCATGCACATACAAAAAAAGTTTAAGAACACAAGTGGAAGGATGACGAATTTGTATTTGTTTTAGCACTCACAGGAACCATCACTCAAGGGAGTGACACTTTGTTCATAGATAGCAGTACTTCCAAGCACATGACCAGATCCATAAATTCTCTTTCAAATCTGACAGAAAAGAGCCCATTCCTTTAAGTGGAGCTTGGGGATGATTCCAAGCATGCAGTCAAAGGCATTGGAGAAGCCTCCCTACAACTTGACTTAGGTAATCGTCTTTTAATTAAAGATATTTTGTTTGTACAAAACTTAAAGAAGAATTTACTTTCATCTTTTCTTTAGAAGATAAAGGCTTTAGAGTAGCTTTTGTGGATGGCCAAGTTCTTCTATGGCCCAAAAATTCAAGCATTGATAAAGATACCATGATTGGTGTCTGAGAGGGAGGACTATATAGTTTGAAGGGACACCAAGAACAAGTCCTTGTACACAACAATGTTAGCTCAAGTGAGCTATGGCACCGAATACTTTCTCAGATAAACTATAGAGCACTACCGATATTGAGAAACATGGTTACAGGTCTACCCAACATTCAGGTAGAACGTGATGGAGTATACAAAGGTGGCGTACTTGGCAAGAATGTCAAGGGAAGATTTACTAGCAGTGAAAGCAGGTCCAAGGGTATATTGGACATCATACATTCTGATGTATGCGGATAGATGAAGGTGCCATCCTTAGGCAACTTTATATACTATGTCTTATTCATAGATGACTATTCTCGAAATTCATGGATCTACTTCTTGAAAACTAAGGATGATGTCTTCAACAAGTTTCATGAATTCAAGGCTTTAGTTGAGAATCTCTCTGAAAGGAAGATTAAAGTCTTGAGATCTGATAATGGAGGTGAGTACACCTCAAAGGAGTTTAAATAATTTTGCAGAGAAGCAGGGATTAAGAGGGAGCTCACAACTCCCTACAACCCCCAACAGAATGGGGTTGCAGAGAGAAACAACAGATCCATTGTAGAATCAACGAAAGTGATGATCCATGACCAAGGCCTACCCATGCACTTATGGGTAGAAGCTTCCAGTAAAACTGTGTATGTCCAAAATAGTAGTCCTCACAAGATATTGGGGAACATGACACCTGAAGAGGTGTTCACTGGAAAGAAACCGGAAATCAGTCACTTGAGGATTTTTGGTTGTCCAATATTTATACATGTTCCAAAGGAGAAGAGAACGAAGATGGAACCTTCAGGAAAGAAGGGCACATTATTTGGATACAGTGAGACTTCAAAGGCTTACATACATTCTCGGGTAGAGACAGATTGAGATCAGTCGTGATGTAACATTTGATGAAGATGAATCCTTCAAAAGATCAAGGGAGTCTCACATGGATGAGGACTAAGAGGAGCATGGGGCTCCAAGGGAAGTAGTCATGGAAGAATCTACACCAGAGGAACCCATTCCAGAAGTTCATAATGAGATGGTAGAGTCAGAGAGACCTATAGATCCACCCAGAGAAGCTACAGTCAATAGAAAGAGACCAACTTGGCTCTGGAACATCTTCGAGAGAGCAAGAGACCACATAAGTTTTCCAGTTATGTGGCACTGATGAGAAACATCATTGATTTAGAGCCTTCCACCTTTGAAGAAGTTGTTGAGAAGCAGGAATGGAAGGATGCCATGACGGAGAAGTATTAGTCCATCATGAAGAATGATGTGTGGGAGGTGGTTCCGAGACTAGAAGGGAAGTCAGTAGTAACTTCCAAATGGATCTACAATATCAAGCATGATGTAGATGACAACATAGAGATGTACAAGGCAATATTTGTGGCTAGAGGATTCTCCCAGAAAGAGGGAGAAGACTATGATGAGACATTTTCTCCTGTAGCAAAGTACACTTCCATAAGATCGACACTTCCATCAGATTGATTATTGCAATTGCTTTTGCAATGGGATGGAAATTAAACTAGATGGATGTCAAGACCACCTTACAAAACATATAGCTGATACATTTCAAAATTGATTTAAAAAATATGCAATTGTAGAGCATTCTAACAACACTAAGCATCTCATTTTTTTTTATCACACCAAAGTCCTAGCATATAATCCTCATTATTCGACCTACATTGTCAGAGAAGCCTTAGATAGGTATCAACTAAGCCACTCTTGGAAACCCATTATTCAACAACTTCATCCTTGATATAATTTATGAACCTTTGCTCTTCTCTTTTTGTCTTTTGCTTATGTCGTAACCCCCTTTTCAGTTCCATTCATTACTCTCTCTAGTTTTAATGATTTCTATTATTTTACCCTTGTCTGATTATCTTAAATTCTCTCTTCAACCTTTAACACCATCTAGATTCCCTCATTTTAATTTTATGCTCTATTTATCTTAATATAACTAATATAATTTCTTACTGTTGAAATTTGAGTAGCTTCAAAAGATATTCTTATTGTATCTATACTGTATTAAACCAAGTCAAAATCCTAAAGAATAATATTATGTTGTATTTGTAAATTCGGCCCTATTGTGCCTTTGTAAAAGTCAGCCCTATTGTGCCTTTATAAAATTCAAATGTAGATTAGAAAGTGTAAAGTGTACAAGTCGGCCTTGACCTAATTAAAGGGCGACTCAACTTGTATTTATAAGAGGCTAGGTGCCTCATTTGGAGAATATACACAACATAAGTTCTCTCTCAAGGAAAAGTGCGTAAGTCTGAGGAGGAGACACAGTTACAGAGTAAAGGTGTTTTGGTGAAGGGTTTTGGTTATCTCTTGGAGGCTTATCTTGGTTTAGTGGTGCGCTACCCTATTCTGGTTAGGGTTTCTGGTCTATCTTCAGATTATCTTCTGTTTGGTGAGATCTCTCTTGAGAGAGACATTGTACTTGTTGACAAATCTATATTGAAGAATCTTTGTTGGGTTTTCTCCCCCAAGAGGGTTTCCCAAGATAAATCTTGTGTACATTGTGGATGTCTTTCCTTCAGTGATCCTTATGCATGCAATTATTGATTTAATAGTTTAAATTTAAAGAATATTGAATACACTTAACTACTTAAGCAAAATTTTAACATGGTATCAGAGCGGGCCTAAAAGAATCCATTTTCAAAGTCTAGAGGAACTCGTTGGGAAAAGAATACCATAGGAAGAATATCCTAACCCTAGTGCACCTTTTACCTGTAAAAGTCTTACAATTTTCACATTTTCTGAAAATTAGGGTTTTTGCATAAAACCTTAGGTGATGACATCACCCTCTTTCTAAAGGATTTTGGTCAAGAAAAAACTATCAAGGAGTTTTCCTAAGGAGGGAACATTTATTCCCTGGTTCAAATCTCAAAATTTCTCAAGTTGAAAAATTAGGGTTTCCTCATAAACCCTAGATCAATATGTCTAGGCAGCTGTAGACTGAAGTTGGATAAATTCATGTTGGCATAGCACACTCTCTGGTAAGTTCAAAACCTTTATTTGAAAAGTTTCTATTTTTCTTATTATATTTCCGTCCCAGGGCAAGATGACTCCCAACACTAAGCTTGATGAGAAGCTTGAGGGCGCTGATTGTTGATGATTACAACTTCGTGAGACATCCTCCATGACATAGACTGAGTGAGTCGTCCTGTGAGAGATCCCATGAGTTGGGTGTGCCCATGAGATGGGTGTGTCATTCCTATCTGAGTCTGAGATGTGACACTATGTGCCCCTATGTGGGGTGAGGATGCCCATGAGATGGGTGTATCGATGTGTATTCCCCTGTGTGGGGTGATGATGCCCATAAGATGGGTGTGTCATTTGAGATGAAACAATGTGTACCCCTGTGAGGGGTGAAGGTGCCCATGTGATGGGTGCATCGTTCTCCTCTGTGTAGAGATTTGAGACAATGTGGTACTCCAGATGATTCTCCTATGAAACTCAGTGAGATAGAGATCTGTTGAGTAGGACATCCCTGTGGCTGAGGACAAGTGGACGTGCCCCTAGTCGCTGAGAACTAGTGGGTGTGTGATATCCCTTGATATATTGTCTAAGAGTAAGATTTACCTATAACCCTAATTGTGATGTAAAGGGTATAGGTCGACCCCACCATAAAGTGAAAGATAATTAATGTAAAAGATAATTAATATTGTAATTATTAATTATATTCTGAGTTATTGAGGGCAACCATGTTGTGCCAATAGACACCACTTTTGATGTGTCCAGTCTAGTATAAATAAAGGTGATTTCCCCATTGAGGAAATATAACACACATGTGATTTTGGAAATTTCAGCAAGTACATATTCTAGGGCTGAAGTGCTCACCTCTCTTAGGTTCTAGCTTATTGGTTTTGGAGAGCACCCTTTTGTGTGCTAGGTCTATGGTGTGGGAGGTATTTCTCTTGAGAATATAACAAAGGATTGCTGGGTTTTCTTCCCTTGCTGAGAAGGGTTTCCCAAGATATTTCTTGTGTTCTTGTGCATGGTATTTCTTCTTGTGATATTGGTTATTGCAACAATTGTGAATGGTGTAGCTACATTTGTTTATGGTTCAAGTAAATGCTAAAATTTAAATAAACCTCATGCTTGAGCCTAGCATAGTGAAAATTCAACACTGATAACTTTTGAGCATGGAAGTATAGAGTGATGCTCATTCTAGAAGAAAATGATCTAGAAGATTTCGTCAAAGAAGAAGTTCCAGAACTAGATGAAGATGTGGCCAAGGAAAAGTACAAGAAGAGTCTGGTCAAGGGAAAGAGAATCATTGTTGATTCTATCAAGGATCATTTTATCCCTCATGTTTCATCATTGACAACTCCCAAGAAAATGTTTGATGCCCTATCCCAATTATATTAAGGCAAGAATATCAACCAGAAGATGACATTGACGACACATATCAAGAGTGTGAAGATGCAAAGTTCAGAAACCATTCAATCCTACTTCACACGAGTGTTTCAAATCAAATAAAAACTTGAAGCCATTGGAGACACAATCGAAGAAGCTGAATTGATGATGACTACTTTGAATAGTCTCCCAAGATCTCGGGAATCATTCATTCAAGGAATCTGTTCAAGAAGAAAGCTAAGAAAGTTTAGCAGACTAGAATTTGTTCAAGAAGAAAGCTAACAAAGTTTAGCAGATTTTACTCTATTCAAGAACTATGGGAGGATTGCACTCAAGAAGAAGCTAGATTGGAAACAAGAGAAGAGAAACTAGGCGATGAGGAAAATCAAGCTCTAGCAACTCATGCAAGAAAAGGAAAGAGCAAGAAAGAGGTTCACTCACACAAGAAGCCTCATGGGCTACAAAAGACACAAAAGTTTAAAAAGGATTACTCAAATTACAAATTCTACATATGCCAGAAGATGGGACACATTGCAATAAATTGTCCCAACTCAAAAGATCAGGTCAGAAAAGGAAAGTATAAAAGACATCATGCTCATGCCGTAAAAGATGATGAACCTGATCAAGAGAGAGCCAAATAAGATGACTCAAGCGAAGAATATGTATTGATATCAATGCTTACATGATCAGTTACTCATGGAAGTGACACATGGCTTATTGATAGTGGTGCTTCTAAGCACATGACATGTTACACAAATTCTTTCTCATAATTAGTTTAGAAAGATTCACCTCACAAGATGAAGCTTAGTGATGACTATCAATATCCCATTAAAGGAGTAGGAGAAGCTTCTTACAGATTGGATTCCGGAAAACCTATGAAGATGAAGGATGTTTTGTATGTACTTGGTTTGAAGAAGAATCTCCTTTCTATCTCTACATTAGATGAGAAAGGATTCATAGTTTCTTTCATTGATGGTGAACTTCTCATATGGCCAAGAGGAAAATCTATTGATGATGTTGTAGTGATTGGTGTTCAAGAAGGAGGTCTATACAAGTTAAAGGGACATTCAGATTCAATATTAGTTCACAGTACCGTTACTCCAAGTGATCTATGGAATACAATATTTTCTCACATACATTACAAAGAACTACTGATTGTGAGAAAGTTGGTGATAGGTTTGCCATAAATCCAAGTGAATCATGAATGCATATGTAAGGGATGCACAGAAGGCAAGTACATGAATAAACCATTTATAAGCAGTGATAGCAAAGCCAAAGGCGTCTTGGAAATCATACATTCAGATGTGTGTGGACCAATGTCAACCACTTCACTTAGCATGCATGTATATTATGTTTCATTTATTGATGATTTCTCACGTAACACTTGGATTTTTTTTTTGAAAGATAAAAGTGAAGTATTCAACAATTTCAAAGAATTCAAAGCACTTGTTGAAAACCTTTCTGAAAAGAAGATAAAGATCTTAAGGTCAAATAATGGAGGAGAATTCACATAAGATGAATTCAAGGAATTCTGCAAAGAAGTTGGGATCAAGAGGGAGATCTCTACTCTCTACAATCCTTAGCAGAATGGTGTGACATAAATAAATAATTGAACAATCATGGAAGCAGTGAAGGCCATGATTCATGATCAAGATTTACCGATGCACCTGTGGGTAGAAGCAACCAAGACTGCAATATATGTGCATAATAGAATTCTCCACTGTGTAATTGGGAACATGACACCAGAAGAAATGTTTATAGGTAAAAAGTCAGAGGTTAGCTACCTGAGGATATTTGGCTGTCCAATGTATGTGCATGTCCCCAAGGACAAAATATCGAAGTTGGACCCTTCAGGCAAGAAGGGTATATTTGTTGGATATAGTGAGACATTGAAGGCATACAGAGTCTGCATCCTTGGTCATCGACTGATTGAGACTAGCAGAGATGCCACCTTCGATGAGGATGCAACTTTTAGTAGATCGAGACATAATCATTCAGATGAGGTCCATGATGATGAACCTAAAGCTCCCAGAGTTGTAGATACAAATGCAGGCAATGATGTTGTACAGGAAGATCATGATATGGAAGAACCACACAGACCTGCAGATTCATCTCAAGAGATGAATACTAAGAAGAGAATACCATATTGGGCTCGACAAATTATTCAAGATGTAGAGAAGTATGGTGCTCCATATGGATCCTTCAGAGAAAGAAAGAGACCACGACCATACTCTAGTTACATGGAATTGCTAAGTGACATTATTAGTGTTGAGCATACTAGTTATGAAGAGGCTGAAAATAAGAAAGAATGGAAGGATGCCAGGATTGAAGAGTACTAGTCCATTGTAAAGAATGATGTTTGGGATGTGGTTATGAGACCAAAAGAGAATATAGTGGTAATTTCCAAGTGGATTTACAAGATGAAGCATTCAACATATGGACGCATTGAGAAGTACAAGGCAAGGTTTGTGGCACATGGTTTCTCCCATAAAGAAGGAATAGATTATGAGGAGACATTTTCTCCTGTGGTGAGATACACTTCAATCAGATCTATGCTTGCGATAGCTACAGTAATGAAGTGGAAGGTACACCAGATGGACGTGAAGACAACTTTTCTAAATGGTGTAATAGAAGGGGAAGTGTATGTGGAGAAACCACAAGGTTTCGAGACACATGACATTCATACACATGTGCGCAGATTGAATAAAGCCTTGTATGGATTAAAGCAAGCACTCGAGGCATGGTACAGTAGAATTGACAGTTTCATGATGAGCTTGGGCTAAACTAAGAGTAAAGAAGATTCCAATCTGTACTTCAAGGTTGTGGATGGTGGATCAATAATATTATTGTTATATGTGGATGACCTTTTTTTAACAGGAGACGAGAAGCTCATCATTGAGAGTAAAAGGAAGCCTGATATAGAGTTCGAGATGAAATACCTAGGCATGATGCATTATTTCTTAGGTATGGAGGTATGGCAGAGACCGAGTAAGATTTCTCTTAACCAAAGAAAATATGCTATAGATATTCTGAAGAGATTCAGAATGATGGATTGTAAAGCCATGCCTACACCGATGGTGATTAATATGAATTTATTGAGTGATACATCTTTAGAGACAGTGGATGCCACCATGTATAGAAAAATTATTGGATCATTGATGTACTTAAAAAATACAAGGCCAGATATATGTTTTGCAATGAACACATCGAGTCAGTATATGGTTGAGCCGAGATGTGTTCACTTGATTGCAACAAAACATGTGATGAGGTATCTGAAAGGTACAATTGCCTATGGACTCAAATATGGTTTAGATCATGAGATAAGCCTGCAAGGCTTGACTGATTCAGATTGGGCTAGTAGTGTTGCAGACCAAAAGAGTACATCTTGATGTTGCTTCAGTTTGGGATCAACTATGATCTCATGGTTTAGTAGGAAGCAGACTAGTGTGGCACTCAGTACGATTGAGGCAGAGTATATAGCATCATGTTCAACTAGCAGCAGAGTAGTGTGGTTTTAGAAGATGCTTGTAGGATTGTTTGATCTCGAGTTAGAGGTGACTTGTATCTGGTGTGACAACTAGAGTTGTGTGAAGTTGTCAGAGAACCCAATGTTTAATGACAAGTCCAAGCATATCAAAATCAGGTACCATTATATCATATATATGGTGCAGAAGGGAATAGTGAAGCTGCAGTATGTTGCTACAAATGAGAAGATAGTAGACGTGTTGACCAAACCTTTATCCAGAGTTAAGTTTGTGTAATTCAGAGACAAGCTTTGTGTGGTCTAGAAGGACTTCCCTAGTAAGAGGGAGTGATGAGTTACATATGTGATTCTAGGGAAACATCATCAACGTATGGCAGTAGTAGTGGATAATCATTAACTTGATGATATTAATGATGTTGTCCTCTCACCCACTTGATGCTGTTGATGATAAAGACCTCTCTCTCTCGCATGATGCTGCTGAAGAATACCCTTCTTGTTAAGGGGGAGTGTTAAAATAATGTAACTGCAAAGTGTATTCTTATTATTATTTGATATATTATTCATTGGATCAATCCCCATTGTAGATTGATCATGTCGGTTATTATAAAGGACCAAATCCCCTTTTGTGGATTGGTCAAAAGATAATTGTAATATGAAGAATAAGAAGTCAACACCAGAAGATATTAAAGAGGCCCCGAAATATAATAAAGGTGGTTATAACCACCCAGTTGGAGAAGTCGGCCCTGCCAGTGAAGAGACACTTCACACATGCCAGTCTTGTATAAATAAAGAGGCTAGCGCCTCACTTAGACAAAAAAAACTCACTTGCTCATTTTGAGAGACAAGTTTCGGAATTGCAGAAGAAGGAGAGAGAGTGGCACATCTTTGGGAGAGGAAATTCTGTTTTAGTTTGAGTTATCTCTTGGCATTGTATTGGCTATCTATAATAAGGAAGTTTTGCTGGGTTTTCTTCCCCTAGAGGGTTTCCCAGGATAAATGCTGTGTCTCTTGTGATTGTGTATCTCTTAGTGATCTTGTATTATGCTATTGTTATCTATTGAAATGCAAAGAACTATAATAATGGCTTAAACATTAACATGGAATCAGAGCCAAGCTGAAGAGAGCATCTTTCACAAGAGAAAAGTGAAAAACGTCACTGTTACCGTACATGAAAGTTAGGGATTTTTGTTGGTGAGGTATTTCAGCCCTAAAACCATCTAGAAAAGTGCACCCTCCCCCAAGGATCATTTTGGCACCTTCAGTGCACCTTTCTAGTGGTTAGATCTCCCGGAAAGTGAAACCCTAGTTTCACAAAGTACTAGAAAACTAGAAAACTAGAGTACTAGAAGTACTAGAGTACCATAAGTACCAGAAAACTAGAAACACCAGTCTAGAAATCCACAGATCAAGTTTGAGGGGGTAAAAGTTGGATTTTCAAAATTCTGACTGCACCAGCTTACTCGCCTCAACTCTGTTAATGTTTATGCCATTATTATAGTTCTTTTCATTTCAATAGATAAGAGCATCATAAGAACAAGATCACTGAGAAATACACATTCACAAGAGACACAACATTTATCCTGGGAAACCCTCTAGGGGAAGAAAACCCAGCAAAAACTTCCTTATCATAAATAACTTATACAATGTTCAAGAGATAACTCAAACCAATACAGATAATCCTCCCCAACAGATGCACCACTCTTCTTCTCCTCTCTCTAGCTGGTAATTGCAGCTTGCCTCATAAGATAATGAGCAAGTGAGTTGTGTGTTATAAGTGAGGCGCTAGCCTCCTATATATACAAAACTGGCACGTGTGAAAGGTCACCATTGGCAGGGCCGACCTCTCACTATGGGTGGGTAAACCCACCTTTAATTAATTCTGGGTCTTCCATAATAACTGTTGGGGCCGACTTCTTATTCTGCCCTTTATAACTGTCCAATGACCAATCCACAAAAGGGGATTTGGTCCTTATACAATTACCGACATGATTAATCCACAATGGGGGTTAATCCAATAACAATAATAATAATAATGACATGATTAATCCACAATGGGGATTTAATCCAATAATAATAAGAATGCTCTTCACAGTTACATTATTTCAACACTCCCCCTTAACAAAGGGTATTCTTCATTAGCATCAGGCGAGAGAGGTCTGCATCATCAGTGGCATCTGGAGGACAGTATCATCAATACCATCTTGAAACATTATCTAGCACATTTACGAGTCATCGAAAGTTTTCTACATCAACAACATCATCATTCTCAAAAGAATGCTATCATCATTTGCATCAAATATGTATCAGTAAAAAATGATACCTCATCACAACACTAGGCTGGCACATCATAGTACTACACTGGATCAATGTCACATCGGTTAAGCTGGTAGATCAATGTCAGTCACATCTTTCTTTACGTCTAACAGCTAGGTCAGAAGCAGGGAATGTCACCATCTCACTTTACGTCTAACAACTAGGTCAGAAGTGAGGAATCACAACGTCATGCTTTACGTCTAACAACTAGGTCAAAAGCATGACTCATCTTGCTTTATGTCTAACAATGAGGTCAGAAGGAAAGAACACATCAACATCTCGCTTTATGTCTAACAACGAGGTCAGAAGCGAGGAATCATCTTGCTTTACGTCTAACAACTAGGTCAGAAGCAAGGAATCAACGATGTCATGCTTTACGTCTAACAACTAGGTCAAAATCATGACTCATCTTGCTTTACGTCTAACAACGAGGTCTGAAGCAAGGATCACACGATTTCATGCTTTACATATAATAGCGAGGTCAAAAGCATGACTCATCTTGCTTTACGTCTAACAGCGAGGTCAGAAGCAAGGATCACATGGCGTCATGCTTTACGTCTAACAACGAGGTTAGAAGCATGACTCATCTTGCTTTACGTCTAACAGTGAGGTCAGAAGCAAGGATCACAGAACGTCATGCTTTACATCTAACAACGAGGTCATAAGCATGACTCATCTTTCTTTACATCTAACAACGAGGTCATAAGCAAGGATCACACAACGTCATGCTTTACGTCTAACAGCGAGGTCAGAAGCATGACTCATCTTGCTTTACGTATAACAACTAGGTTAGAAGCAAGGAATACATATACTCGCCCTTTCAGGGAGGGTCCTTTCAGACTATACCAAGCTTATCTCGAAAGTGTTCAAACTTTACACAAGATAGAGGCTTAGTCAACACATCAACAACCTGTTCATCCATGCTAATGTACTGGAGCTTCAAGGCTCCTCTCTGTACCATGTCGCAGATGAAATGATAACGGATCTCTATGTGATTTGACCTATCGTGGAATACATGATTCTTTGTCATCTTTATGCAGCTTTGGTTGTCACATATAATCTCAGTTTCTCTCATCTCCAAGTCAAATAAGCCAGTCAACAACTTTCAAATACATATAGCTTCGCAGCTAGCAGAACATGCAACAATGTACTCTACTTCCACTGTGCTGAGAGCAATACTGGATTGCTTCCTACTCTTCCATGAGATCATAGCTGATCCCAAAATGAAACAACATCCAAAAGTGCTTTTTCTGTCAGCAACGCTTCCTGCCCAATCTGCATCAGTATATCCACTCAATGAGAAGTCATGATCTCCATCATAGCTGAGACCATAATCCATTGTACCTTTAAGGTACCTCATCACATGTTTTGCAACCACTAGATGAACACGTCTGGGCTCTACCAGAAACTGACTGAAGGTGTTCACTGCAAAACAAATGTCTGGTCTGGTGTTCGTCAGGTACATCAACGATCCAATAATATGTCTATACAGAGTGGCATATATCAAATTTGACGAAGTATCAACCAACAACTTCAGCTTCGCTTCCATGGGAGTATTCATGGAATTTCATTCTAGCATGTCGAATCTCTTTAAGATTTCGACCGTGTACTTCCCTTGGTTAAGGAAGATTCTCTTTGGACTCTGCCATACCTCAAGGCCTAAGAAATAATGCATTAGACCAAGGTCTTTCATTTCAAATTTTGCGGCAAGTCTCTGTTTACATTCAACGATGATCTTTTCTTCTCTAGTTAAGAATAAGTCATCCACATACAGTAGTAATATTACTGGTTCATTATCCATAATTTTGAAGTAGAGATTTGAGTCTGCTTTACTCTTGGTAAAGACTATGCTCATCAAGAAACTATCTGTACAGCCATACCAAGCTCTGGGAGCTTGCTTCAATCCGTATAAGGCTTTCTTCAATTGGCAGACATGAGACTTCCTGTCTTCAACCTCAAATCCTTGGGGTTGCTCTATATACACTTCCTCTTCGATAACACCATTCAGGAAATATGTCTTCACGTCCATCTGGTGCAGCTTCCATTTCATCTTGGTAGCAAGAGCTATAATGATTATGATCGAAGTGTATCTAGCCACAGGAGTAAATGTCTCTTCATAGTCAATGCCTTCCTTCTGGGAAAAGCCACGAGGGACAAATCTTGCTTTATACTTCTCAATACTTCCATCAACAACATGTTTTATCTTGA
>ML786930.1:189726-230408 GCA_009831015.1 Picea engelmannii | reverse complement strand
GTTAGAAAGGAATAACAGGGTCTTCAATGAAGTATGCAGACTGCCTTCCCAGGTGGCCATTCAAGCAAGAACGCTGCTGGCAGAAGCGCTAAATGGGAAAGTCAACCTCATGAACTCTGCCCCTCTCTCGGGGGAGGAATCCAACTGGCTCAATCACTTCAGTCATAGTCCTCCCAGTACCATTAAGTCCTCTTTGAATCCCATTAGAATATGGGAAATCCGATTGGAGGAGCAGGAATTTCTACTTTGGAGGTCTTCCCTCAAGGAATGGTGCCTCTTCTTCGACGGGGCCTCGAAAGGAAATCCGGGTCAGGCAGGTTGTGGAGGCGTCATTATTGATCCTTCAGGCATCACTCACTCTGTATATGCTTGGGGGATAGGCCACGCTACCAATAATCAAGCAGAATTTCTCGCGCTCTGGCAAGGCCTCCACCAGGCCCTACATTTGGGAATTCAAGAAATTATAATTTTCGGTGATTCTAAATAGATCCTAGAAGCCATAATCTTAAAAAAAAAACCAAAGGACTGCTCCTTAGCCCAGCTGTACAGGAAGTCCGCCATCCTCCTTAGCCAGTGCAAAGGCTCTCATATCCACCACGTGCTTAGAACATTGAATGGTCCAGCAGACGTACAAGCGAATCTGGGATCCCAAATGAGCAAATGTAATCTACAGGTTAATGCAGAGACGTCCTTTCACACCATACCCTAATCCCTCCGAATCCCGAGCCCTGCAACCCCTCGTGAAAAATCCGACGCACCAAGTGGATTCGGATCTCAGTCCTCATCACGCCAGACGGGTTGCCTCAGTCCTGAGATCTCACTTCGATTCGGGCTGGGCGATTCATGGGGGAAGTGCCCCGTCTTTTCTTTTTAAGTGGCAGTTTGGTCACCGATTCCTCATTCCTTGTGGTTATTCGACCCTCTCCGGTCCCTTGCTGCTCAGAATTTTCGGTGTGATGGATAAGAAGCCTTCAGCGTCCAAGCCGAACCTTTCGCCTCAGGAGCGGATTGAGCTCCTTCGGACCGGACTGGAAAGTATCAAGGCGACTACTGCAAAGCATAAGTGGGAAATGTTGGCCATCGAAATGCAGGATATCAAGGACGACTTGTCTGATGAACTCTAAGCGGGACTAAAAGACGCAGCAAATCTGATGGGGAACCTAGGGAAAAGACTGGTTGCTCTTGAACTCCAGGTGGAAGGGCTCACTAATGCCTTGGGTAAGATCTCTGAAGTCACGGCTGAAGCATCTAAAAAAGACCGTTAACTCCGAGCCAGGGCCGCTCAATCCAGAAGTGCACGAGGATTTAAAGTCAGTTCGATGGCAAAATCTTAGCAGAATATAGTTTTCGGCATGTAATAGCTCTTGAATGTTTTGGTTCGCATGTAAGTCCAGGTACCTCGAGCAATAGCTCGCATTTTGAATATGTAAGGGTTGCAGCCCACTCTGCCTATTTTCAATAAAAATCCTCATAACCGATCTTGTAAAAAAAATAAAATAATAATAAATAAATAAATATTATTTATTAATTTCTGATTTATATATATTTGAACAAATTTTCCTATTCTTAATTACTATTTATTAGTTTCAATTAATTTTTGACCAAATCCTCCATATATTTAGTCATACTATAATATTATTTTGGCTATTTTATTTCTGAGTCTAATGGCTACTTCCATGTAACACCTATTTAGTATAATTGATGGTTACTCTTCTATACTATTCTAAAGCTTAAGAGTAATCCCTGGTGATAGGTGGAGTGTGCACTTGAAATGTTGGGAATGTTTCAAAACTCAAACACAATTTACATCCATACAATCTTCCATAATATTTGGAAGTATTTTTTCGTTTGTTGGAATTACATAAAATATCTCCGACACTGTTGTTGTTAGTATTCCAGAGGATACCCCATTACAAAATCCATACGGTAAACGCTGGTCTATAGTTGAAAGTGGGACAATTCTATCTCACTTTTTCTTCCTTTTTGTTGACAAAGGTAAAGCATATTTTATTTTGTAGAGGACTGTGTAGGGGATCTCTGAGTCCCTTTAAATACACCATCATTCTTGGTTGTCCATATATCCCATGTTATGAGTAGAGGAAGGGAGATCAAATATTCCTAAATGTTCTTGCACCCAAACCAATGATTACATGAATCAATAATGTCTTCTCCTTCCTAGGGCCTTAAGTTTGTCCAAGTCTTTTTAAGACACTCTAGAATTCTTGTGCATAATGACAATAAAGAAGTTGAAGGCACACACACACAAACACACATATATTATAAGGGCTACGACTTTCTAGGTTTTTATGGCATGATTTTGTTGATGATTGCAACTTCATGAGACATCCTCGAGATCATTCTCCTTTGGACCAAGTTGAGACATTTGTGAGAGAGCCCATGTGATGGGTGTGTCATACTCCTATGGACTAGGTTGAGTTGACATGTGGTTTCCTATCGTTCCCCTCTAGACTGAGTTGAAACGACTTGAGATGGTCTCCTGTCAGAATCCTATGGACTTAGTTGAGTCTGCTCGAGATGGTTCTCCAGATGGCACTCCTACGGACTTAGTTGAGTGATCTGTTGAGAGTGACATCCCTGTGGGTGAGCACAAGTGGACGTGTCCCTAATGGATGAGCACTAGAGGATGTGTGGATCCCTTGCTATATTGTCTGAGAGTAAAATTTGTTGTAACCCTAAATTGTATTGTGAAGGGTACAAGTCGGCCCCACCATGTGAAAGATAATTAATATTGTGTAATGATTAATTATATTATTCAGTTGAAGAGGTTGGCCCTATTTTTCCAATAGACACACCTATTTCTATGTCAGGTCTTGTATAAATATGAAGAGATCCCCATTGTGGATCTCACTCACTCACTTGTCATCTCATAATTTCATACCTACTTGTACGGTTGAAGTGTGCATCTCTCTTGGGTGCAAGTTTCAAGGTCATAGTAGCACCCTCTTGTGTGCTCTAGGTTTTGGTGTGTGGAGGATCTTCTCTTGGCATTGCAGCAAAGGATTGCTAGCTTTTTTCCCTTGATTGAGAAGGGTTTTCCCATGTTCTTGTGCATGGTTATTCTTCTTGTGATCTCGGTTACTGAAACACTTGTGTATGGTATTGCTGCATTGTTTATGGTTCAAGTACATTCTAAATTTAAATAAACCACATGTGCATGATCTAAGCATTAAAATTCAACATGGTATCAGAGCAGAGTTCCTGAAGAGACCATTGCACAAGCTATTAAAGAGCCAACAATCACCTTCTTCCTGCAATTGCAAAAATGACTCTCCTTATTTTGCAAGTGTCAACAACTTCCACTTGAGCGCTGGGTATAGTTTTTTCATAGGAGCGTACGACCTCCTTCAACTCTCATATTGCAATTCCGAGATTTTTTTGATTTTTGGCCCCTAGGGTTTCTAGGGTTTCTACAGAATTTCAGCCTCTAGGGTTTTTGCAGCTCATTGAAGGATTTTTGTAGCTTACCAGGGTTCTTCTAACTTTCCAAGGCTTATTGTTGGCAATTATAAGTCCAAATAAACCTAGGGTTTCTATCCTAGCCTAGCCGTTAGGGTTTGTGAAGAATCTGCAAACCATGAGGAATAAAAAATTGGTGGAATATAGGATTGATGGATCAAGCAACTTCAGTTCCTAGAAATCAAGACTTCAAATCACTCTGGAAGAGGATGACCTATTGAGTTTGATAGAAAATACTCTACCAGAATTAGCTACCGATGAAGAGAAGGATTATTGGAAGGCAGATGATGTCAAATCAAGGAAGATAATAATCTATTCAGTAAGAGATCATCTAATACCTCGTATTGATACCTTGAAAACAACTTATGAGATGTATGATGCATTGAAGAAGATGTTTGAGAGAAACAACACAAACAAAGCTCTTACATTGAAGCACCAACTTCAAAATATCAAGATGACGAAAGTGTTGATTTTTCAATAGACAAGGTTAAGCATGAAGTTCATTCCATTTTAGCATTTAACTTAACCATAACCAATAATGTTGTAGCAACCAAGATCACAAGAAGAAACACCATGCAAAAGAACACACAAAGTATCCTAGGAAACCATTCTCAACAAGGGAAGAAAACCCAGCCAAATCCTTTGCTATATTCTTCAAGAGAAAGACCTTCACCACCAAGAAAACCTATCACACAAGAGGGTGATTTCAAACCCTAGAATACTAGTGCCCAAGAGAGGTGCACACTTTTCCCAAGTAGATGTACTTTCTGAAATTTCCAAACTCACACAAAATATATGATTGAGGAATTTACCTTTACTTATACTATACTGAACCTATCAACATAAGTGTCTATTGGCACAACATGGCCGACCTCACTAACTCACAATATAATTAATATTAACCAGATTAATTATCTTTTACATTAATCACTAGTCACATTAAGGTGGGGTTGATTGTTAATGTTTAAGACATTATTGTAGATGTTTGCATTTCATTAGATAACAATATCATAATCCAAGATCACTAAGAAATACACAATCATAAGAGACACAACATTTATCCTGGGAAACCCTCTAGGCGAAGAAAACCCAACAAAACGTCCTTAATATAGATAGCCAATACAATGCAAAGAGATCTCTTATGATAATACAAAAAGTCCTCTCCTATATATGCGCCACTCTCTCTCTCCTTTGCCGGTAATAGATCAGAACTTGTCTCTCAAACTGAGCAAGTGAGTTGTATCTAAGTGAGGCGCTAGCCTCCTTTATTTATACAAGTCTGGCACATGTGAAGTGTCTCTTCGTTGGCAGGGCCGAATTTTCAAACTGGGTGGGTAAACCCACCTTTATTATATTTCTGGGTCTCTTTAATAACTGCTGGGGCCGACTTCTTATTCTTCCTATTACAATTGTCTTTTGACCAATCCGCAAAAGGGGATTTGGTCCTTTTACAATAACCGACATGATCAATCCACAATGGGGATTGATCCTATGAATAATATATCAATAATAATAATAATACTCTTTGCAGTTACAATATTTCAACACTCCCCCTTAACAAGAAGGGTATTCTTCAGCAACATCATGCGAGAGAGAGAGGACAACATCATCAACAACATCAAGTGGGAGGACAACATCATCAATATCATCTTGGCAGGCGTATCTATAAATCATCGGAAGGTTTCTTCATCGGTAGCATCATCATTCTCAAAGGAATGCCATCATCATCTGCATCGATATGTATTAGTATAATAACTGATACATCATCATCATCACAACACAAGGCTGGCTCATCATAATACAAGACTAGCTTTACATCACAACACTCAAGTTGGAAGCTCAATACTTGTCTCATCTCATCATCTTGCTTTACATCACAACACTCAAGCTGGAAGCAAGATACTCGTCCTACTTTACGTCACAACCATCAGGTTGGAAGCAGGATACTAGACTAGCTTTACGTCACAACTATCCAGCCGAAATCTCAATGCTAGCCTCATCATATCATCTTGATTTACGTCTGACAGCTAGGTCATAAGCAAGGAACACATAACATCTACTCCCCCTTTCGAGGAAGGTCCTTTCGGACTATGCCAAGCTTATCTCGGAAGTACTCAAACTTTACATGAGATAGAGGCTTGGTCAACACATCAACAACCTGTTCATCCTTGCTAATGTATTAGAGCTTTAAGGCTCCTCTCTGTACCATGTCACAAATGTAATGATAACGGATATCTATGTGCTTCGACCTGTCGTGGAAGACAATATTCTCTGTCATCTTTATGCAACTCTGGTTGTCACATATAATCAGGGTTTCTCTCATCTCTAAGTCAAATAGGCCGGTCAACAACTTTCGAAGCCATATAGCTTCGCAGCTGGCAAACCATGCAACAATGTATTCTGCTTCCGCTGTGCTGAGATAAATACTAGATTTCTTCCTACTCTGCCACGAGATCATAGCTGATCCCAAACTGAAACAACATCCTGAAGTGCTTTTTTTGTCAGAAACACTTCCTTCCCAATCTACATCAGTATATCCACTCAATGTGAAATTATGATCTCCATCATAGCTGAGACCATAATCTATTGTACCTTTAAGGTACCTCATCACATGTTTTGCAACCACTAGGTGAACATGTATGGGTTCTACCAGAAACTGACTCAAGGTGTTCACAACAAAACAAATGTCTGGTCTGGTGTTCTTCAAATACATCAACGATCCAATAATCTATCTATACAGTGTGGGATCAATCAATTCTGATGACGTATCGAACAACAGCTTCAACTTTGCTTCCATGGGTGTATTCATGGGCTTGCATTCCAACATGTCAAATCTCTTCAATATTTCGACTGTGTACTTCCCTTGGTTAAGGAAGATCCTTTTAGGACTCTGCCATACCTCAAGACCTAAGAAGTAATGCATTAGGCCGAGGTCTTTCATTTCAAATTCTGAGACAAGTCTCTTTTTACATTCAACGATGAGCTTTTCTTCTCCAGTTAAGAATAATTCATCCACATATAGCAATAAGATTACTGGCTCATTATTCATAATTTTGAAGTAGATATTTGAGTCTGCTTTACTCTTGGTAAAGCCTAAACTCGTCAAGAAACTGTCTATATGGCCATACCAAGCTCTAGGAGATTTCTTCAATCCGTATAAGGATTTCTTCATTTTGCAGACATGAGACTTCCTATTTTCAACCTCAAATCCTTGAGGTTTCTCTATATACACTTCCTCTTCGATGACACCATTTAGGAAAGATGTCTTCACGTCCATCTGGTGCAGCTTCCACTTCATCTTAGCTGCAATAGCTATGATGGTCCTGATCAAAGTGTATCTGGCCATAGGAGCGAATGTCTCTTCATAGTCAGTGCCTTCTTTCTGGGAAAATCCACGAGCGACAAATCTTGCTTTATACTTCTCAATACTTCCATCAACAACATGTTTTATTTTGAAGAGCCATTTGGAGGATACCACATCTTTATTCTTTAGTCTGGGAACTATTTCCCATACTTCGTTCTTCATTATGGATTGGTATTCCTCTGTCATGGCATCTGCCCATTCTTTCCTTTGAATGGCTTCTTCAAAACAGGTAGGCTCCTCTTCTAGGTGGTCACACATCAAAGCCGTATAACTGGAGAATGGCTTTGGTCTTTTCACCTATCTCGTGGTTCCTTGGGGAACACCATACTTCTCTCCATCTTGAATAAGATCTCTAGCCCAGGCTGGCTTTCTTTTATGGAGGATCATCATCTGAGGAGGTTCTTTCACTTCTACTATATCATGGTCTTCTATAAGTTCCTCATCAGGGGAAGTTATGACTTCCCTCACTGGTTCTGCAGCTCTGGGAACCTCCCTCATTGCAGTATTGGGGATTACGGGTTTCTCTTCATATACCTCTTCAAGCTGACATAGTTTAAATTTCTTGAGCGCTGTATCTTCATCAAAGGTCACATCCCTGCTGATCTCAATGTGATGTTGACCTGGTACATAGATTCTGAAAGCCTTGGAGACCTCACAGTATCCCACAAATATTCCCTTCTTTCCTGAAGGATCCAACTTGTTTCTCTTTTCTTTAGGTATATGAATAAACATTGGACAACCAAATATTTTGAGATGGCTTACCTATGGATTCTTTCTGGTGAACATCTCTTCTGGTGTGTTGAGCCCAAGTGCACTATGGGATAATTGGTTCTGCACATAAACAACTGCCATTGCTGCTTCTGCCCATAAGCACATAGGAAGATCTTGATCATGGATCATAGTCTTCACAGATTCCAATATGGTTTTGTTTTTCCGTTCAGCTACACCGTTTTTTTGGGGATTATAGGAAGTAGTGAGTTCCCTCTTAATCCCAACATATTTGCAGAAGTTCACAAACTCTTTTGAGGTATATTATCCTCCATTATCTGACCTGAGTATCTTAATCTTCTTTTCAGAAAGGTTCTCTATCAAGGCTTTGAATTCCTTGAACTTGCTGAATATTTCAAATATATCTAGGTCTTTACAAGAATAATCATCAATGAGTGATACATAGTATACATACCCACTAATGGAGGACGATGGCATTGGGACAAATACATCTGAATGAATGAGTTCTAGGACTCCTTCTGCCTTGCTATCCCTCTTCGGAAATGGGTTCTTGATGTTCTTCCCTTGTGCACATCCATTGCATACGCCTTGATGGTCGCCTTTGAGTTCTGGTAAACCTGTGACCGCTTTGCATATGTATGGTAGTGCCTTGTAGTTGATGTGAGCTAATCTTCTATGACAAATTTCACATGGATTCTTCAATAGCGTGGGTCATGGAAGCTTCTGAGTGACCCTTTAGCTTATAAAAGCCACCTTCTTCTTTTTAATGATGATTGCTTCTTTTAAGGTTTCTCCTTTAGTATGTTGCCTTCTGCAACCTTCACTATTGCTTCCTGAGGTCAACAAAACAACAAGCAACAGTAATATCCCTTTCATAATATACAACAATAGCACGATCAATCATCACAATGGCTCCTTTAGAGATATCATTTGTAACTTATCTGAAACAAATATTAAAGGTAAGGAATACAATAAGAAATGAGGTCAACACTCTCATAGTGTTGTGACCAAGCATTCTTCCATGGCAACCTGGAACTAACACACGAGGTTTCTCCTAGAGGAGATGTTAGTTGTATTAGGCAAATCATATATGTCTATATGCTCACATGCTATCAAGTATAATACTTCATGACGACTACTATCTCAACTATAGTCATCAACTTGTCATGTGTACCTTTGAATCTTATTAATATTGATTAATCAAACCTGGAGCCTTGTCCTCAAGAATAAGTGCTTTCTTTTCTTCCAGGTCTCCTTCACTCAAGTGACTAGTGCTTTCTGTTAGCTCCCAAAATGAATCCGTCACTATGGTTGCATTTTGTGGTTGATAGCATGGCTATTGGTAGTTTTCTCAAGTTTGGTTTTGAGCTTTTCTAGTAGCAAGACTTAGGTTTTAATTTTTGTCTTAGAAATAAGACGCCCATAAAGGTCTTCTCTTTAAAATTTTCATAAAATGATTTCAACAACTAACACATGTTTTAAAGATGATGGTTAGCTAGTGAAAGTGGTGACTTTCAACAGCTAAGGAGCATTTCTCACGGGTCATGCGCTGGTGAGAGCGGTGATTTTCAACAGCCGAGGAGCGCTTCTCACAGGCTATTAGCTGGCGAAAGAGGGAATCACGTGTGTTTTATCCACGTTTTAAAAATCAAATGATGATACGCTCAACCCACGTCATGCAATCAAGTATGATGCGCTGGTGAAAGTGGATAATGATGGAGACTCAGGTTTGCACGTCTAACTCGGATTGCAAAGCGGATCTCGTTCAGTAACACATGCTTCACAATCATGGCGTCGGAAATGGTGAATTTGAATCCATCATCGTAGGTACAGGTGCAGTACTACTTGGTTGATGACATCAAACCGGCTCATCGCTTCCCCAACATGCATCGCTCACAAATGTATGCTAATTTTTTAATGTTGAAAGACAAAGCTAAGTGCTTTCACCAGCGCAAGACCTCGGCTCGAACAACAGATTGTAGTGTTTGGTGTGCACAATCGTTTGGGATTTTGAATCGCAATGGCAAGGAGACGCAATGGCTCATTATTGAGAAAATAATTGGACAGTCTGTCCTTCCTACAGGTGCACCCAGAAGTGCAAAAACATTTCTTAAATGCAGGCTGTATGGAGTATGTCGAGAGGCTACAGAATGGCTGTCACCAATCAACAGCAGAGGATTTTGCTAAAACGTTTGACGGGAATAAGTCCCGTGTGGGGTCCTTAGAGATCATCGTGGATGAAGCTGCCATCACTGCAGTGACCAACTTACCAAGAACTGGCCAGAGTTGGTTCAAAACGACTGCCACCAAAAACTTAAATTTCAGAGCATATTTGAAGGAAGAATTCAGACATAATGCATGGAAGAAGAGCATGCCAGTTTCACATTTAGAAGAGGAGTGGAAGGAGTTGTTTAAGGGCATCCAACTCTACATAACTTCAGAAGGCAGGTATGACAAACTGATGTTGTATCATTTCAAGCTCTTAGACCATTTCACAGGTAAAACTCTCCTAAATCTACCTTTCTTCTTGCACAAGAGTTTAACTAAGGTCTGTAAAAAGATTAGAGATGAACCTCTAAGCATGAAGAACACTCTTTTCCACTTTGGCCTTATTAAATTGATCATTCTGGAGGAGCTAAGATAGAATGGAAGGACCTGGCAACATTTTCTTTTTTGGGAGGGCTTTGAAACTCAAACTCAACCCGTGAATGAATAGGGGAAGCTGGAAAGAAGCAATTGACTCCTCAAAGCAGCTTGAGGAAGAGGAGAACCCTTACAGGACCTCCAGAATATAGAATCTCTGGTGTGAAATCTCACAGGTCAAAGAAAAAATTGAATTTTAAAACTACTATAGAGCAACCTTCAGAAAGGAAAACAAACATCTTGAACCTTCCATACACAGACTCAGAACCAGAGCAAGAAGATGAGAGCCCTGTTATCAAAAGTCCTGAACATTCCATTGAGTTTGCACAGAATTATGAGACCTTTACTCACACCGAGGAAGGAGAAACATCAAAGAGCACTAAGTCAAAGAAAACACAGAAAATCAAGCATCTCAAAGAAGTGATCGCTCAACAGGAGGTCTTGGAGAGGGTAATAAAAGAAAGATACAAGAAGTTGTCTGATAATTTTGAAGAAACCAACGCTGCATTTGAAAAGATGGCTCGTGAAAGTGTCAAGGAAAATAAGAGGAAACAAAAAATCACCAAAGACTATAACAGTCTATGGTGGCTAGAAAAGCGCCTTAAAAGGAAAATTAGAAAATTGAAGCAAAAGCAAAAATCACACCCAGATTTGCAAGTGCTTGCTCAAGTTGCTGTGAACATGCAAGGGGATAAAGCAGTGACACATTGAGTTTTTGATGGAATCACAGTTTTGGAGGTGAAAGTTCATTTTGGGCTAAGGCAGAGCTTTCACCAGCGCACAACGTAATTTTACAACCAGTTAGCTGGTGAAAGGCAACGCTTTCACCAGCTAACCAACGAATCATAAGGCGAGTTAGCTGGTGAAAGCAGAAAAATCATTTTTGAAAGCTAAGGACGGAGCATGTCATTTTTCACAGGTTATAAAGAGGTTCCAGAGTATCAAAGGGATAAAAAATTGCTCGGATAAGACTCTGCATCAGAGATTCGTGGGAGTTTTTGAGAACCACATGCTAAAATGATCTCCTCAAGTATTGACTATGAACATTGAAGAAATCCAACTGTCAAGACATGTGCCTTTTCCATGTTTCACAACATCACAGATTCTAGGAGATGAAGAATACAGATGTCAAATTTTGAGATTGAAGACAATTCGAATGCTAGTCTAGTTATTAAGTCTCTGTTATCAAGTTTCTTAGTTAGATTTGATTGCTATTTTTAGATACAGATCCAAGTTTTTAGGATCTTAAAAACTGATTGTAAAAGGCTATACATGCCTATCTTTTCTAAGAGACAAGGGTTCAAAATGGGAGATATTTTTTGCTACTGTATAGACTCTTTTTACAGAAATAAAGTTCAGTTTCCTTTCGTTTTCAATATCAGAAATCCATCTTTCCATTTCTGTACTTTGTTTCAGTTTATTTTAGCTTATGAAGACTGTTAGCTCTTTATTAAGCTCATAGAATTGAAGTAAAGGATTTATTTCTATCTTGCATTAAGCCGTACATTCAGTTGTATTTGGCAATCAAGAATAGTGTTCTTCATCCCCTCCTTCAATTTACTTGATCTGATTATTGTTTCCTGAAAGCATTGTTTCTTTAGATATATGATGAATGTCTATTACATTAATCATTAAATACCCCATTGTCCCAAGAATATATACACATTATTTCTAAGTTACCAAGCATCCTTAGCCTACAACCCTAAGGAGTTTCTTGGAGTGATAACAAATTGGCGCCGTTGCCGGGGAGACAAAGTTCAAGTTCATCTTTCCTGGGATACGACACAGAGATGATATTTAATGATAGACAAAGATTATAAATTTTAGTTGGTTGTAATTATCTATCTGGCGACTCCACAATTTCATCCTGGCTCCTAAGAGGATCAGTACTAGGGCGAATCCTCAAGAATCACCTATCACACCAGTGTCCAATCCATAACTAATTCTTAGGAAATGAAAGACAATTCAAGGTCAAACTTCAAGATCATATACATAAGGTAATCCTCTTTTCAGTTCTGGAAAATCTACTACAGAAAAATTTGAGTTCTTTTTAGAGAGCATTGATGAAAAAATAGCTGTAAATTCTGTAGAAGAACAAATTATTTTTGATCAATAGAAAAATACGAATGATGATAAATTGATAGATTTAAATTTGATTGAAAAAACACCCAAGACTTTAGAAAGAAGCCACAGTTCTACTTCCCTTGAGTCTTTTCATTCTCAACAACAAGAAGATCATTTGAACATTTATACTAGCCTCCTTGCTGTTGAACATCTCCTCCAAGAGATATCTTCTAAAGGTGAAGGAAATTTGGCTGGAAAGCTTGCAAATTTTTACAGAGCCTCTTATCAGACCTATTTCCCATTAGAAGATTCACCTCTTTCACATTCCTCTAGTGTTGAAGACTTGAAAAAGAAACCATCACTATCCTCACCCTTGATAGTTATGGCTGCACCACCTCCTTTGACTAAGATGCAACAAATCCTAGTTGCTAGGTATGCACCACTCATATTTCCAAACCCAGTATCAGCCATGCCAACGGGAGACTATCAGAAGTATATGCCCAAATTCACAGGCGAAGGCGATGTGTCTGCTGAAGAACATATTGAGGCTTTTTACAGTTATGTTGAAAACCTTAATATTGAAGAAGAAGATGTTTAGACACGAGTCTTTGTCCAAAGCCTAGATGGCCACGCTAGGAAATGGTTCAAAGAACTCCCTGCTGGTTCCATAGATGGAATCGAGCAATTGGAAGAGACACTTTTGAAACATTGGGGTGACAGAAGAGATTTTGTCTACTACATCACAGAATTTGGAAACCTAAGGAAACAAAGTAGTGAGTCAGTCTCTGATTTCACTAAAAGATTTAACTGGATGTATGGCAAGATACCAGCAAAGATAAAACCTTCATATGCTTCTGCCAAGATCACATATTCTGATGCTTTTGACTCAGATTTCTATTTACTGTTGAGAGAAAGGAGGTCACCAACATTATCTCTCATGCAAGATGCTGCCCTTGAGGTGGAATCAAATATTCTAGCGTCCCAGAAGTGGAAAGGAGATTCTGATAGGAGAAGACCAAAGAATGAGGCTTCATCTTCATCAAGTCTTGATCCGAAACTTGATAAAATGGATAAGATGCTAGAGTCTCTAAACTCTGAGATATCTAATCTTAATATTGAAAATAAGCAGCGTGTGAAGGGAAGAGGCACTTATGATTCTGCAGGCAGGAACCCGAATCAAAATCCCAACAACTTCAGAAGAAATAATCAACTAACTCAGATCTTGCAAAGAGAAAAGAATCCTATTGAAGATCAGAGAATAAAGGTCCCTCTTCAAAATGTTGTGATGGACGAAGACGAGGGTGAATATCAAGAAGGTGGAGAAGATAAAATTCATTGTGTTGGAGAAGAGACAGGGAAATCTTATCTAACACAACAAGACTATGAGGAATCATTGATGACTGAACATACATAAGATAATCTTATTGATGATGGCATTTTCACGACAGAAGATAAGAATAGATATAACCTTCGATCAAAATCTGATACTGCTCAACAAGATGCACCAGCCTCTCCTGAAAAGAGCACAACCCCTGTTAAGCAAAAAGATCAGACATTAGAGAATCAACAAACAAATCCTTCAAAGGTGAAAGCATCAGCTCCTCCCAAAAAGACTGCTGCCCCTGTTAAGCATCAAACTCTAGAAAGTCAGCCTCCTGTTGAACAACAAAGCAATCAGGAAGCTCCTTCGAATCAGGTAAAGGTCTATGATAAAGCTTCTGATAAAGTCCCATATTCATTCAATTTTGAGGCTAAAATACAAAAAATTAAAATTCCTATTCCTCTAGTCGAGCTAATGAAAAATGAAATGTTCAAAAAGGATATCCTCAAAACTCTAGATCCCCAATCTGTATCCCTTTCTGCTGATATCCTCAACATATATGATGAAAAGAAAACCATTACTCTGGGCCAAATGATTGAAGATAGAGATGAAAGCTGTCCTCCCTTTTACATCTCTTTAAATATTCACGAGAAAACACTGCATAACTGTTTGTTGGACTCCGGTGCTTCTCACAATTTGATGCCAAAGACGGCCATGGATGAGCTTGGGCTGGAGATCACCAAGTCTTATCATGATCTTTTCTCTTTTGACTCTCAAAAAGTCAAATGTCTTGGGATGATCAAGGATTTGGCTGTAACCTTAACCCAAGCATCCATGAAGACTATGGTGATGGATATAGTAGTGGCTGACATACCTCCTAAATTTGGATGTCTACTATCAAGATCGTGGATGAAGAGGCTAGGTGGCACTCTTCAAATGGATTTCTCCTACGCTGCTATCCCTATTTTTGGAGGGGTGAACATAAGGCTATACAGGGAATCTCAGTTGGCATATGTAATCAGTGACGAGAAAAATCCATCCAATCATCCTATCTATTCGGTTGACACAGGTATGGGATATTGTATTTTGAAAATTGATGATTCATTACCTGATACATTGCTGCTCAGAAAGCCCACAGTTCAGACCACAGTTCAGCCCACAGAAACAACAGAAGATGATATTTGGACCATGTTCTTTGACAGTGCTTGCACTAAAGAAGCAACAGGAGCATGAGTGGTATTGATTTCCCCTTCTAAGAAAACTTCTCATTTGTCATTTAAACTTGATTTTAAAGTGACTAATAATATTGCTGAGTATGAGGCAGTACTTCTGGGGCTGAATGTAACCAACAAGAGGAAAATTAAAAAATTGCAGGTGTTTGGAGATGCAGATTTAATTATTCAGCAGGTCAATAAGTCCTTTCAAGCAAAGCATGTCAGGCTGAAAGCATACAGAGATGAAGTGTTGAAGGCAATTCATGATTTTGCAGATTTTAAAATTGCATATGTACCTAGAGCAATGAATGAATTGGCTGATTCATTAGTTGTGTCTGCTTGTGCATTCATACCCCCTCTGCCTCATAAATTAACTTACGAAATTCAAGTTAAATATAGGCCCTCTCTCCCTGATAATGTAAAATTTTGGAAATTTTTTGAAGACGATGCTGAACTCACTAGATTTCTTGCAGTAATAGATGAGTTTGCAGATCTGCAAATCGATCAGGAGAATGACCATGACAATGAAATTGAGAAGCCAAAATTGAGAAGCAAAATCACAACACATGAAATTGTCCAGCTGTCTACCAACAAAATTCCTAAAGGTTTGGTCCCGTTGGAAAGGTTGTTTGATAATAATGATGTGGCTGCCAAATTGGAAAGTGGGGAAAAAGATTCATAATTTTTGTAGTACAATGTAGCTAGTGAACAAGATCCTAAGTATGTCAACTTAGCCTCACATTTGACTGAAAAACAAAGGGCTGATTATGGAGAATTGCTAAAGGAGTTTTTTGACATTTTTGCTTGGCAATATGATGATTTAAAGACTTTTGACACAGAGGTAATTCAGCATAAGATTCCCTTGAATAAAGACACCAAACCATTCAGGAAAAAGCTTAGATCCTTCAATCCTTTGTTGCTGCCTACAATGGAAAGGGAAATTAAAAAACTATTGGACACCCACATCATCATTCCTCTCAGATATTCAGAATGGATTGCGAATCTCGTACCGGTCAGGAAGAAGAATGGGGAGACCAGACTCTGCGTT
This sequence comes from Picea engelmannii, assembly GCA_009831015.1. NCBI lineage: Eukaryota > Viridiplantae > Streptophyta > Pinopsida > Pinales > Pinaceae > Picea > Picea engelmannii. The sequence goes on along the minus strand of ML786930.1, from coordinate 214,548 downwards.
GACTTCAGAAATTTGAATAAGTTCTCTAGGAAGGACAACTACCCTCTGCCCAAAATGGAGCATATTTTGCAGAAGGTGTCAGGATCAACAGTGATGTCTTTTATTGATGGGTTTTCCGGATACAACCAGATTGCTGTCCATCTGGACGATAAAGAAAAGACTGCTTTTACCACTCCATGGGGTATGTTTATGTACGAGAATATGCCCTTTGGATTGATGAATGCAGGAGTGACATTCCAAAGGGCGATGGACATTACTTTTGTTGGAGAAAAAGATAAATTTGTCCTGATATATCTCGATGATATCACTGTTTTCTCAAGCAGCCATGAACTTCATTTACAACACTTAAAAAGGACATTTTTGAAATGTCGAAGGTATGGCATTTCTCTTAATCCAAAAAAATCAAATTTTTTCAGTTAGGGAAGGGAAATTACTTGGGCATATTGTCTCAGCTGATGGGGTGAAAATTGACCCAAAAAGGGTAGAAGCAATTAAAAATCTGTCTCTTCCTAGATCAAAGAAGGACATTCAGTCTTTCCTTGGGACTATAAACTTTGTCAGAAGGTTTATAGTAAACTTTGCAGAACTCACAAAGCATATCACTGCTATGTTAAGAAAGGACTCTGAGGTAAAATGGACTGAAGCAGCCAGAAACTCATTCAACGCCATCAAGGAAGCCATCACAACAACCCCTGTTTTGATCAGCCCCGATTTCTCCAAGGTATTTTACATTTTTTCATTTTCTTCAAGTGATACAATCGTAGCAGTACTCTTGTAGAAAAATGCCGATGATCAGGAGCAACTGGTTTCCTTCTTCAATAAGGTCTTGAGGGATGCAGAGGTAAAGTATGAATTGTTGGAGAAACAAGCATATGCACTTATCAAGTCATTGAAAACTTTCAGAGTTTACATCCTTCAGGCAAAGGTAATAGCTTTCATTCCCTCCAGTTCAGTTAAAGATGTGCTTATACAACCCGACATAGATGGAAAAATGAGTAAGTGGATAGCAAAGTTGATTGAATTCGATGTTGAAATCAAACTAGAAAAACTTGTGAAGGGTCAGGGTCTTGCCAAACTTCTAGCAGAAGAAAATTGCAGGCTGCTCGAAATAAATTTGGTAAGTATTAATGCAGATAATGTTCAGTCCTCAGGGGACAAAGAAGGTGAAGAAATGCATGTCTCAACTCACTTAGCTGAGTGCAAATGGTACAGTCACATTATTTATTTTTTGCAAACTTTATCAGTCCCATCAGATTTGACAAAAACACAAGGAAGGGCTTTGAAGCTCAAAGCCATAAATTTCTGCATCAATGGCAACTTATTGTTCTGGAAAAATCCAATAGGTTTATTGTTGATGTGCATAAACCAAGAAGAAGCAGCTAAGGTCATGATTGAATTCCATAATAGTGAATGCGGGGGACATCACTATTGGAAAACCACTGCACATAAAATCTTAAGATCTGGTTACTACTGGCCATCCTTATTTTCAGATGTGTGTAAGTTTGTGAGAACATGTGACAAATGTCAAAGATTTGAAGGTAAACAACAACTGAAGTCTCTTCCCCTCAAACCTATAGTGGTCACAAGGCCTTTCCAGCAGTGGGGCCTGGACTTCATAGGTGAAATTCACCCGCCTTCTAGTGGTCAACACCGGTGGATCCTTGTTGCCACTGATTACTTTACAAAGTGGATTGAGGCTATTCCCACCCGGAACGCCAATCATACTGTCATCATAAATTTTCTGCAAGAAAACATATTTGCCAGATTTAGCTGCCCTAAGAGAATAATCACTGATAACGCTGCTGCATTCAAAGATAAACACTTGGTGAAATTGTGTGAAGAGATGGGAATTCAGCTGGTACATTCCACTGCTTACTATCCGCAAGGAAATGGCTTAGCTGAGTCATCCAACAAGAGTTTAGTCAGAATTATAAAGAAGCTGCTTGAACAAAATGCCAGAGGCTGGGATTCTAAGCTGAAGTTTTCTTTGTGGGCTGACAGGGTTACATGTAAGAAATCAATTGGAACATCTCCTTTCAAGTTGGTATATGGTACTAAAGCCATATTTCCTGTTCAACTTGCACTGCCGGTTGCAAAGTTTTTACAATAAACTGATTCTGAACCAAGTGATTTAACCCAGAGAATTCATAATTTGGTAGAGCTACAGCAAGATAGAGAGCAGCTTTTGGAAAAAACAGAATTACATCAAGAAAAAATCAAGGAGATCTTCGACAAGAAAGTCAAATCAAATGTCTTCAAAACAGGGTATTTAGTCTTAAAGTGGGATGCAACCAGGCAAGAGAAGGGGAAACATGACAAATTTGAGGCTCTCTGGATAGGTCCTTTTGTCATAACAACGGTGCAACAGAACAATACCTTTGTTCTCCAAAATCTTTCAGGCGAGGAAGTAGCAGGTGGCCCTTTCAACGGGCGCTTTCTGAAGACCTATTTTTCATAAGGCTTTTCTTAAAAGCCCTGTTCTACTTGTACATATTCTTTTTCAGTTCTGTTTTCTTTGTTTCTGTCACTTGAATAAATCCATGCCCAATGGTACCAACAAAACTATTTTTTAGATTTCTTTTAAATTTTGTAATAAGGGCTACTGAGTCTAGCTAGGTTCTTGGTCACCTCACAGGGAGATGCCCATCCCAGTTGGAGCCAAATGTTAGCTCCCAAAATGAATCCGTCACTATGGTTTCATTTTGTGGTTGATAGCATGGCTATTGGTAGTTTTCTCAAGTTTGGTTTTGAGCTTTTCTAGTAGCAAGACTTAGGTTTTAATTTTTGTCTTAGAAATAAGACAACCCATAAAGGTCTTCTCTTTAAAATTTTCATAAAATTATTTCAACAACTAACGCGTGTTTTAAAGATGATGGTTAGATGGTGAAAGTGGTGATTTTCAACAGCTAAGGAGCATTTCTCACGGGTCATGCGCTGGTGAAAGTGGTGATTTTCAACAGCCGAGGAGCACTTCTCATGGGCTATTAGCTGGCGAAAGCGGGAATCACGTGTGTTTTATCCACGCTTTAAAAATCAAATGATGATACGCTCAGCCCATGTCATGCAATCAAGTATGATGCGCTGGTGAAAGTGGATAATGATGGAGACTCGGGTTTGCACGTCTAACTCGGATTGCAAAGCGGATCTCGTTCAGTAACACATGCTTCACAATCATGGCATTGAAAATGGTGAATTTGAATCTATCATCGCAGGTACAGGTGCAGTACTAATTGGATGACGACATAAAACTGACTCATCGCTTCCCCAACACGCATCGCTCACGAATGTATGCTAAGTTTTTAATGTTGAAAGACAGAGCCGAGTGCTTTCACCAGCGCAAGACCCCGACCCAAACAACAGATTGCAGTGTTTGGTGTGCACAATTGTTTGGGATTTTGAATCGCAATGGAAAGGAGACGCAGTGGCTCATTATTGAGAAAAGAATTGGACAGTCTTTCCTTCCTACAGGTGCATCCAGAAGTGCAAAAACATTTCTTAAATGCAGGCTGTATGGAGTATGTCGAGAGGCTATAGAATGGCTGTCACCAATCAACAGCAGAGGCTTTTTCTAAAACGTTTGACGGGAATAAGGCCTATGTGGGGTCCTTAGAGATCATCATGGATGAATATGCCATCGCTGCAGTGGCTAGCTTACCAAGAACTGGCCATAGTTGGTTCAAAATGACTGCCACCAAAAAATTAAATTTCAGAGCATATTTGAAGGAAGAATTTAGACATAATGCATGGAAGAAGAGCATGCCAGTTTCACATTTAGAAGAGGAGTGGTAGGAGTTGTTTAAGGGCATCCAACTCTACATAACTTCAGAAGGCAGGTATGACAAACTGATGTTGTATCATTTCAATCTCTTAGACCATTTCACAGGTAAAACTCTCCTAAATCTACCTTTCGTCTTTCACAAGAGCTTAACTAAGGTCTGTAAAAAGATTAGAGTTGAACCTCTAAGCATGAAGAACACTCTTTGCCACTTTGGCCTTATTAAATTGATCATTCTGGAGGAGCTAAGATAGAAGGGAAGGACCTGGCAACATTTTCTTTTTTGGGAGGGCTTTGAAACTCAAACTCAGCCCGTGAATGAACAGGGGAAAGTTGGAAAGAAGCAATTGACTCCTCAAAGCATCTCGAGGAAGAGGAGAACCCTTCCAGGACCTCCAGAAGATAGAATCTTTGGTGTGAAATATCACAGGTCAAAGAAAAAATTGAATTTTAAAACTCCTACAGAGCAACCTACAGAAAGGAAAACAAACATCTTGAACCTGCCATACACAGACTCAGAACTAGAGTAAGAAGATGAGAGCCCTGTCATCAAAAGTCCTGAACATTCCATTGAGTTTGCATAGAATTATGAGACCTTTACTCACTCCAAGGAAGGAGAAACATCAAAGAGCACTAAGTCGAAGAAAACACATAAAATCAAGCATCTCAAAGAAGTGATCACTTAGCAGGAGGTCTTGGAGAGAGTAATAAAAGAAAGATACAAGAAGTTGTATGATAATTTTGCAGAAACCAACGCTGCATTTGAAAAGATGGCTCGTGAAAGTGTCAAGGAAAAGAAGAGGAAACATAAAATCACCAAAGACTATAACAGTCTATGGTGGCTAGCAAAGCGCCTTAAAAGGAAAATCAGAAAATTGAAGCAAAAGAAAAAATCACACCCAGATTTGCAAGTGCTTGCTCAAGTTGCTGTGAACATGCAAGGGGATAAAGCAGAGACACATTGAGTTTTTGATGGAATCATAGTTTTGGAGGTGAAAGTTCATTTTGGGCTAAGGCAGAGCTTTCACCAGTGCACAACGTAATTTTACAACCAGTTAGTTGGTGAAAGGCAATGCTTTCACCAGCTAACCAACGAATCATAAGGCGAGTTAGCTGGTGAAAGCAGAAAAAAACATTTTTGAAAGGTAAGGACGGAGTAGGTCATTTTTCACAGGTTATAAAGAGGTTCCAGAGTATCAAAGGGATAACAACTTGCTCGGATAAGACTTTGCATTAGAGATTTGTGGGAGTTTTTGAGAACCACATGCTAAAATGATCTCCTCAAGTATCGACTATGAACATTGAAGAAATCCAACTGTCAAGACAGGTGCCTTTTCCATGTTTCATAACATCACAGATTCCAGGAGCTGAAGAATACAGATGTCAAATTTTGAGATTGAAGACAATTCGAATGCTAGTCTAGTTATTAAGTCTTTGTTATCAAGTTGCTTAGTTAGATTTGATTGCTATTTTTATATACAGATCCAAGTTTTTAGGATCTTAAAAACTGATTGTAAAAGGATATAAATGCCTATCTTTTCTAAGAGACAAGGGTTCAAACTGGGAGATATTTTGTGCTATTGTATAGACTCTTTTTACAGAAATAAAGTTCAGTTTCCTTTTGTTTTCAATATCAGAAATCCATCTTTCCCTTTCTGTACTTTGTTTCAGTTTATTTTAGCTTATGAATACTGTTATCTCTTTATTAAGCTCATAGAATTGAAGTAAATTATTTCTTTTTATCTTGCATCAAGCCCTACATTCAGTTGTATTTGGCAATCAAGAATAATGTTCTTCATCCCCTCCTTCAATTTACTTGATTTGATTATTGTTTCCTGAAAGCACTGTTTCTTTAGATATATGATGAGTGTCTATTACATTGATCATTAAAGACCCCATTGTCCCAAGCATATATACACATTATTTCTAAGTTACCAAGCATCCTTAGCCTACAACCCTGAGGAGTTTCTTGGAGTGATAACACTTTCTTCAACCTGTCTTTTGTACTGAGACAATACGTTATCTTGACAGAAGGTTAGGTTAGAGGATACGCTCTATGATCAACTTTTAATCCTTCTAATAATTTGATCATAGCTTCAACATGCAACACTGATCAAGATAATGTCATGACAAATAGATGCATATCAGAATAATCACACCTGGGTTGCATCATTCCTCTGAATGTGTTGGATCTTGAGATCCTTCTGGATCTATGGCAAGAGATCCTTTCTACTTCAAATACTCTTTAAAGTTTAACCATTTAAACATATGTGAGTACATACCTCTGATAGCATTTGCAGGTGGTGGCACCATCTGGAAGCAATGGTAATTATTACCAACTCTTTAAAAACTTCAAGGGTGACAACCACTAGTAGTACAACTGCTACTGCAACTGGTACTGCAACTACAACTGGTTCTGAGACTGCAACTGCAACTACAACTTAGGGTTTTATGAGGAAACCCTAATCTTTCAAACTTTGAATTTTGAAATTCTAATTCAGGGGATAGATGCACTGAGCTGAGGCTAGTTAGCTGGTGCAGTTAGATTTCTGAAAATCCAACTTTTACCCCCTCAAACTTGATCTGCGGATTTCTGGACTGGTGCTTCTGGTTTTCTGGTACTTTTGGTACTTCTGGTACTCTGGTTTTTCTGGTTTTCTGGTACTTTATGAAACTAGGGTTTCACTTTCTGGGAGATCCAACCATTGAAAAGGTGTGCTAATGATGCCAAATTGATCCTTAGGGGAGGGCACAACTTTCTAGATAGTTTTAGGGATGAAAAGATTCACTTTTGAAAAACCCTAATTTGTAGGTATGACAACAATGACGTTTTTCTCTTGCGAAAGATGATTCCTTCAGCTTGGCTCTGATACCATGTTAATGTTTAAGCCATTATTGTAGATGTTTGCATTTCATTAGATAACAATAGAATAATCCAATATCACTGAGAAATACACAATCACAAGAGACACAACATTTGTCCTGGGAAACTCTCTAGGGGAAGAAAACCCAACAAAACTTCCTTAATATAGATAGCCAATACAATGCCACAAGATCTCTTATGCTAATACAAAAAGTCCTCTCCTAGATATGCGCCACTCTCTCTCTCCTTTGCCAGTAACAGATCAGAACTTGTCTCTCAAACTGAGCAAGTGAGTTGTATCTAAGTGAGGCACTAGCCTCCATTATTTATACAAGTCTCGCACGTGTGAAGTGTCTCTTCACTGGCAGGGCCGACTTTTCAAACTGGGTGGGTAAACCCACCTTTATTATATTTCTGGGTCTCTTTAATAACTACTGGGGCCAACTTCTTATTCTGCCTATTACAATTGTCTTTTGACCAATCCGCAAAAGGGGATTTGGTCCTTTTACAATAACCGACATGATCAATCCACAATGGGGATTGATCCTATGAATAATATATCAATAATAATAAGAATACTCTTTGTAGTTACATTATTTCAACACTGACATGTACCCTTTAAATTACAATTAGGGTTACAGGCAAGTCAGAATCTTGAACAATATAGCAAGGGATCTTATACACCCACTAGTGCTCATCCACTAGTGGCACATCCATAGGGATTTCCATATCTCTGGCTCACTGCATTACATAAAAGAACCACTTCTTCACTAGTGCTCAACCACTAGGATCACGTTCACCTATGCTCATCCACATGCACGTCCACTTAATAGATCTTCTTTCCCACTGCATTACACATGAGAGTCATCTGGAGTTTCTCATCAAATTTTCTTCTCATAGGAGGCTAATACATCATCTTCATTTCTATTCTCATGACGATGCACCCAACACTTTGGGATTTCACACGTTGACCTTGTGATCATCCACAAACATGTCCAACTTTGCAGATCTTCTTTCTCACCACATTACACATGAGAATCATATGGAGTTCTTCTCAACTCTCTGTAAGGAGGAGGCCATCTCTACATTCCATCTCTGTCTCAGATAGGAACCACACACCCCTCTCAGGGGATTTCTCTCAGGTTTGTAAGCTAGAGAATGTCTCACGTAGCTGCAATCATCAACACTCCCTCTCAACTAGGGAGCATTCTTCATCATGCCAAGTCTCATATAGATGTACTTTGAACTTTGTCTTTGGATGTAGTCATCAACACTCCCTCTCAACTAGTGAGGTATTCTTCCCCAAGTTAATTTGGTGAAGATGTCTGTAATCTGCTCATGTGTAGGAAGGTACTACATGTGTACTATTTTCCTTTGCATCATATCTCTGATATAATGATGTTTTATCTCAACATCATAGAATCCATCTCATGATCAAGTAAATTTGTCAAAAGCATGTGAAACCATACTGCTTCGCACACTCAATGATACATACTTTGCTTCTATGGTATTCAAGGCCATACATATTTTCTTTCCTGCTGGATCAGGAAACCATGACAACTTTTGTGGTAAGAAAACAACCAGATTTTCTCTTTTGATCCATTGTACTCTCTGCTCAATCTGTATCTACATATCCTGCAAACTCAAGTTCACACTGGGGGCATATCTCAATATATGCTTTACTGCTATCAAGTGAGTCTGTCTCGGCTGACTCATGGATTGTCTAAGTACATTCATTACAAGGAATGAATCATGTCTGGTGTTAGCCATATACATCAATGGTCCAATCAGCCATGGATCACTCCCATCTAAATCATTATCATTTATTTTCTTTAAATCCATCATGGTGGTTTTGCATTCTGTCATACTGAACTTCTTTAATATTCCCACTGTATATTTTCCTTTACTTAGGAAAATATCATTGGTCCTCTATCATACTTCTTGTCCCAAGAAGTAGTGCATCATACTTAGATCCTTCATCTCAAAAATCAGAAGTCAAGGCTTGCTTGTTTTCAACAACAAGGCTTTCTGAATAAGTTATCAAAAAATCAGGCTCTCGTCACCAACATTGTAGTAATATAGGTTTTGGATCAACGATACTCTTGCTGAGAACCAAACTCATCAAGAATCCATTCATCTGATATAGTTTCCAACTCATGGATGGTAGTACTAATGGAAGTGTATTGGTCTTATTGGATCAAGTGTCTCATCATAGACAAATCCCTCTGTTTGTGAGAGTCCTCTAGTTTTGTATTTCTTGACACTTTTTTCAGCTGCATGCTTTATCTACTTGGAAGTTACCACATACTTCCCTTCTGGTTTCTGAGTAATATCTTATACATCATTCTTTAAGATACACTGGTATTCTTCTGTTATGACATCTTTCCATACTTATTTCTCTTTGTTTTTCTTCAATGAAGTGGCTCGTGACTAAAGGATAGTTTTGAAAACTATTTTTCTTTCTGAAGGTGTCCCTTGAGGGATTTGTATGTCTCTCTATCTTCTAGTAGAGTTTTGTTGATCCTGGGCATGCCTTTTATGCCCCACTGTCATATCTCTGGTTATATCAAATGGAGCAACTGAATTAGTTGGAATACAATTTGTCTCCCTCTGAACTGCTGAAGGGGGAGAAGGTATTGTCTCACTGTCAATCTCCATGTAAGATTCTTTGGATCTTTGAAAGGCTATCTCTTCTTCAAGGACAACATTTCTGCTTGTCTCAATATTTATCCGACCAGGGGTGCATATCTAGAATGTCTTCGATGATTCACTATTTATCCCATAAATGTATCCTTTCTCACTGAAGGGTATAGATTGGAATTCTTATATTTGGGTACATGCAAATACACTGGGCACCCAAATATCCTGAAGTGTTCAATATCGGGCTTCACTCCAGTGAAGGTTTGGGAGTTATGTTTTTCAAAGTCTGGTGAAGCCTCTTGTTCTGAACATATATTGTGTCATGCATGCTTATGCCCATGGAATCATAGAAATATTCTGATCATGCATTATTGCATTGGTTGTCTCAAGGATGGTTCTATTCTTCCTCTTTATCAAATAGTGTTGATTACCTCTAAAGGATAAGAATCTTTCTTTGTTCTTAACCTATCTGGAACAATAAAACAAGAGGAACCAAAACAAGAATATCTTCTAAAGGAGAATAATGAGTACATCTCTAGAATCAAAACAATTTAAGGATTGTTGTCACAACTACAACACCTAATTGTAATGTAGCAAACTTTAGAAATATAGGTTAGAGGAATGTCAATTACAACAATCAAACCTGGAGTCTTCACTTCCACTGTGTTGTTCCTCTGAATGCACTGAGATCCCTCTAGATCCAAGACTTCAACAAAAGGTTTCTTTGTCCTGCAATTAACCTCATGACAATGATACAAATAATATATATACAAGTGCATACTTGAGGATGCTGATATGATTTATCCAATGGCACATGGATGATCTCTGTCCTCTGACATCTTCAAGAAGGAGGTATGTCACAGTGACACCTTTTTGTATCACCCACAATAAGTCTTCCTTTGAAGTATTGTCTTCCAGGAACTTGAAGTTGCTTGATCCATCAAGCTTATCTTCCATCATAGTTTTGTTCATCATAATTTTAGATTCTTCACAACCCTTTGTCAACTGGGATAGAAAACCTAATGGCTAGGATAGGCTAGCACTTTTAGGTTTTGTTTGACTTATGAATTCCAACAATAATCCTTTTAAATATAGGAGAACATTGGTGAGCTGAAGAGATTCTTCAATGAGTTGTAGAAACCCTAATACTGAAATTTCTACAGAAATTAGCGAATTCCTAGAAACCCTAGGGGCAAAATTTCAAAATGCTTTAAATTTCAATATGAAGCTTGCTGGAGGTGAGATGAAGTAGGCCATACACTACTATGCCATTTTTAGCCCCAAAATCCAAGTGCCAAGTGCTGAAAACCTCCAGAAGAGCAGGCTGTACGAATTTTCTGGGAACTCTAGGAGGGTCGTACGGTTTTTGCAGAAGAGAGAGAGAATGGCTGAAAGTTGTTTGTGCAATGGGTTCTTCAAGACCTATGCTCTGATATCATGTTGATTTTTCAATAGACAATGTTAATCATGAATTTAATTCCATTTTATCATTTAACTTAACCATAACCAATAATGTTGTAGCAACCAAGATCACAAGAAGAAACACCATGCAGAAGAACACAAGAAGTATCCTAGGAAACCCTTCTCAATAAGGGAAGAAAACCCAACCAAATCCTTTTCTATATTCTTCAAGAGAAAGAAATTCAACCTAGCACACAAGTGGGTGCTTGCAAACCCTAGAAGACTAGCACCCAAATGAGTTGCTCACTTTTCCCAAGTAGATGCACTTGCTGGAATTTCCAAACTCACACAAAAGATATGATTCCTCAATGGGGAATTTACCTTTACTTATACTAGACTGAACATGTCAATAGAAGTGTCTATTGGTACAACAAGGCTGACCTCACTAGCTCACAATATAATTAATATTAACCAGATTAATTATCTTTTACATTAATTACCAATCACATTAAGGTGGGGCCGACCTGTACCCTTTACATTACAATTAGGGTTATTGGCATATCAGACTCTTGAAAAATATAGAAATGGATCTTATACACCCACTAGTGCTCATCCACTAGGGGCACATCCATAGGGATGTCCATATCTCTATCTCACTGCATTACATAGAAGAACCACTTCTTCACTAGTGCTCAACCACTAGGATCAGGTTCACCTATGCTCGTCCATAGGCACATCCACTCAACAGATCTTCTTTCCCACTGCATTAAATAGTAGATTCATTTGGATTTTCTCATCAATTCTTATTCTCAGAGGAGGCTAATACATCATATTCATTTATTTTCTCATGATGATGCGCCCATCACTTTTGGATTTCACACGTTCACCTTGTGCTCAACCACATACACTTCCAACTCTGCAGATCTTCTTTCTCACTACGTTACATAGAAGAATCATATGGAGTTATTCTCAACTCTATGTAAGGATGAGGCCATCTCTACATTCCAGCTCTGTCTCAGATAGGAAACACACACCCCTCTCAAGGGATTTCTCCCAGGTTTTTAAGTTGGAGAATGTCTCACATAGCTGCAATCATCAACAAAAAGCTGACACCATTTCCACCTTCTTCATGAGGATCTTAGAGATCATAGATCAACTAGGTGCCATTGGAGAGACCATATCAGACATAAACCTTGTCATGACTACTCTCAATGATCTACCAAGACATTGGGAACCATTTCTTCAAAGTATCAATGGAAGAGAAGATCTACCTAGATTTGATCATCTATGGAAAGACTACACCCATGAGGAAACTAGACTTATAGCCAGAGGAGTGATTGATTCCCATCATGATGAAAATAAATATCTTGCTTCTCATGCAAAGAGAGGAAGAAGGAATATAAGAAGTTTTAGCAAAGCATTCAAAGACAATAAGACTTTAGCAACTTTAGGTCATGAACATGGAAAAGACAATTCAAAGATTCAATGTTTCAGAGGTGACAAGTATGGACACATTGTAAGAGATTGTCCTACCAGGAAGAAAGGAAGAGACCATGCATCCACTGCCGATGTTGATCCAGAAACACATCAGAGAGTTGCAGACGTAAAAGATGAAGCATTATTCTTCATATCAACACTCTTAGGTACGGTTCCTACTGATAGTGATATCTAGTTGATTGACAGTGGTGCCTCTAGGCACCTGACCAGATATAGAGAACATCTTACAGATCCTTCAGAGAAATAATCTCATCTGCATGTTGTACTTGGTGATAATTCCATATATAATGTGAAGGGAGTTGGAACCTCTACGTTCAAACTAGATTATGAAATACCACTTCAGTTGAGTAAAGTACTATATGTACCTGGGATGAAAAGGAACCTTGTCTCTATTTCTGCCTTGGAGGATAAAGGCTACAAGGTTACCTTCTCTAAAGGAAAAGTTCTTGCATGGCACAAGAACTCACACATGGATTTTTCCTGATTGATTGGTGTTTGAGAAAACAATTTGTATAGATTGACTGTCTGACCAGTATAGGCCCTGTTACATGATACTATCAATTTAAGCGAGCTATGGCATATGAGACTTGCTCATTTACAATATAGAGCCCTTCCCGCTATGGGGAAGGTGGTAACATTCCTTCTAGAGATACATGTTCAACATGATGGCATTTGCAGAGGTTGTGCACTTGGAAAGAATGTCAAGGGGTCCTTCTTGAGCAGTGACGGTAGATCCAAGGGGATCTTGGACTTTGTACATTTAGATGTTTGTGGACACATGACTGTTGCTTCTTTGAACGAATATTTGTACTATGTGCTCTTCATCGATGATCACTCTCAGAAGACGTGGATTTACTTCTTGAAAACCAAGGATGGAGTCCTTGCGAGGTTTCAAGAGTTTAAAGCTCAGGTTGAGAACCTGACCGTGAGGAGGATCAAGGCGCTGAGATCAGATAATGGAGGAGAGTACACCTCCATGGATTTCAATGATTCTTGTATTGAGGTAGAGATCAAGAGGGAGTACAATGTTCCTTATAACCCTTAGCAGAATGGGGTTGCAGAGAGGAAGAAAAAAAAACCATTATTGAGGAAACCAAAGCAATGATACACGATCATAATCTACCTATGATTCTGTGGGCATAGGCATCCATGACAACATTGTATGTTCAGAACATAAAGAAAGAGGGAAGATGATAAATTATAGGATTGATATTAAAACTATGTAGTTAGTTTCTACTCCAAGATTAATGTTCCATAGTCTAAATCTGCTCAGATAATTATGATATGCAACATCATAGTGATTAACAAACAATGTGCTATATCCAAAATAGACTAATTGGACACTAAAAAAGATATTCAGTTCCTTGATTTTTTCAATGTGCACTTTGATTTAGTCATGCTTGGCATTATCCACTGTCCCAAATGGAGTAAAAATAAATAAAGTGCAATTTACATTCATTTGTAGGTAGGTGTTGCACATATTAGTTAGGATCAATTGTTTTTTCCATCATAACCTAACCATGCAAGTTCTTACACAATTATTGTACGATTTGAATTTATGGTGAAAAATATTTTGTTATCAACATAAGAACTTGAAATACAATACCTGCAAAAAATTTCAATTCTTCAATCAGATTTGTGCGTCCATTCTTGTAAATCGTTGCTTCTATATAGAAATTTTAGTGGCTTGAAAAGTTAGAATCATTCAAGCTGCGGTTTGACAAATTATAATTGCTGTAGGTCCAAATCCTGGGTAGGTATCCTTTGTTTTCATTTTTTTCCATTTTTCCAGAACTATGCATCAACGTTTTTTTGCTAAATTTTAGCAGTTGTTTGGACATATTCCTGTCACTCTATATGGCATATTGAACTTATGTTTCAAAAATTATTGCCATTGTCAGTCATTTTCTTTCCAAGGTAGCTTTCATTTATTATTGGGGTAAAGTTTTCTACATGAAATATTGTGAATATATTTTTCTTATTACAAGATTAAGTGGTATTTTAGTGTGTTAAAATGGTTATGATTAGGCGATTTCTTCTTTAGCGTGAGCACTCTTTTCCCTGATTCAGTTAGTGTGCATGGGGACTCTTTTCTTTGAAGAATTCACTTGTAGAGATCTATAAGGCATGGTTTCCTTTTGGCACCTCACACCATTGCTATACATTCACTTGAATACTCTGTAGAAGAAAACCCACATTCAAGGGTGATGAAGGGAATTTCACTTCATAGTGGCAGTGAATCACTTAATAAACATTTTTTAGAGAATTCAATGCCAAAACCAAATCTATCTTAGGAGTATGTACATGGCTGCTTACAATGTCTCAACATTTTTACTAAATTGGTAGGTGTAGTGGTCAATTTGGAGAAGACACATGCTATTATGATTGGTCAAGAATTATATATAGATTGGATTCAATGGATAAACAAAGGGAGGAAAGGGCTTATTATCATAAAATCAAAGGGTTAAAAGGATTCCTCTACTAGAATGTGATGTTTTCACCCTTCTTTGATCTGAGTAATGTCTACTCTTAGAATATGGTCTTTGCAACAAGATGGATTGTAGGTGTGATAATTGGGGAGGCTACAAGACATATAATCTAGATGCTATTTGGAAGCATTCTTCACATTGGATGTATCAAAGGTTGTGTATATTTGAAATATAATCCTAGATCCATATTAACCCCGATTCTGTCATGTGCTAAGAGGGTTCAAATCCCACGAGGTGCAAACCCTTTCTAGATTGAAAAAAATTGAGGCATTGTGGGATTTGATCCCTCTCAACGCTTGATAGTTCCAAGGTTAATATGGATCTAGGTTGGTTTAACTCCTTTTAAGTAATATTTTGGTGCACATATGCTATGCCAACGTTATGAGTAGAGGTCACACATCTCCCTCGCACCAATTTGTAGAATGTGCCTCTCGATGCAATGATTCCATGGGATATTTCTAGTATGATTTGTTGTCCTAAAATGAATCTGACGGGCTTGGTAAGAAATATCCCATGAACTAAATTGGTGTGTGTGCCTAAACACAACAATTTTTTCCACATGCAAATGAGTTTTGTTATGTAAGCTCATAATTTGTAATTTTCCATTGTCCATTGCATACTTCCAAGGAATAATATGAGGTTATTAATGATTCTTTAGCTTTGGCAAACCATCCAATTACGATGGTTTTTGTAAGGCATAGACAAAATTACCATCATTGTCATGGTATTTTTGATGGTGGTTGCATTCAATTTGTCCACACCTTTGTTTAGGGGGAACAAGGTGGAACTTGCAAGACTGTTGAAAAGGATAACTGAATTCAATTTTTTTGGTATTCACACCATTTGTTTATAATCCTATACACTCTCTTGATCATCCATGTAGTCTTTCTCTTACTTTCACAAAAAAGGTATAAGAAAACGATAAAAAAAGAAAATTCTTTATACAACCCATCTTTCAGGGATTGATTTTTTATCTAAGAAAAACCTCGCAGGATTCCCCCCCTTTTCCTTGAAATATCCAAATGGAGGGATGCTCAACCACTAGCCACAATAACATGTAACCCAATGAGACTTAGCTATACTAGAACTAGAGACCTCATGACAAACTTTCCTTGAAACAATCTATTCAAACTAATTGAGCTAACCCAATGGGATATCCTTTGATTACTTATATACCTTGGTTATTTTTAATATGTAGCTTACACTTGTTCAATATAATGTAGCTTGTTTCCACTTTTCTTTCCAAGTTGATTAATGATTTTTATCTTCCAGACATGGATGTACATGGCAATTCCTATATTATATATGAAGGGGAATAAATTTTGAGAGATTTTAGTGTAGGGTCAAAACTCGTGAAAATACTCAAGGTTGTCTTTTACATATATTGTTAATTTTTGTGATTTTATCTTTTCATCTATGACATTGATGTCACCAATAGAGTCACATGCATTTTTTGGTATTTTTCTCTTTACATCTCCTTGGGCACTCATTTGTAAGTAGCAATCTATCTCGTCAATGTCTTGCCACTTCATTTGTCTAAACCTTAAGGGTTTAGATATAAACAAGAGTGGCCAATACATGTTTGTCATTGCTATACCATGCCATATTTTGAATGGTAATTGTAGCACCATTATTCCCTTCAAATATATTCTTGTTTGATCCTTATGATATTGGAATTTATTGAGGTATTGTGTGTTCCATGAACTGTAATCTTTCCAAATTGATTATAGTCATCCATTCTTGAAAACATAAGCATCAATGAAAAACTATTTGAGTGTTCATATCCGTAGATTGGGTGATTGAACATAAGATCTTAGAAATGTGTTTGCAAAGCTTCAAAATTCCTCTGGTCCCCTCCAGTTTCAAGGAATAAAACATCATTCACTTAGTCCCTCACTAGTTTCAAGTTTCCAAAAATGTGGTAAGCCTTTATCTTTGATGCTTTTTGCTTCCAACAAGTATGGGAACCTCCAATGGGTGTCAAAATTGCCTTGTTGAGAGCAAATTATATGCAAGGAAATAACAACCCAAGATATATAGATCACCAATCATTCTAGTAATTTTGTCCAAAGTTTGTTTAGCAGATATACATTTAACCATGTTTTCAAATATGAGCAAATATCATTGCTTATGTAATAGGTTCTCAAGGTTGCTAATTGATGTGTCTTATGGAGGACCAACTCAAGACTACAAAAAGTATGATGTATTGCTTCTTGTTGGGTTGGGAATTGGAGCCATTTTTTTATTAATGTTTTCAAAGACGTCGTTAACTTTTAGGGTTAGTTCAAAAGTGTTTACACCATGTTTTGGGGTGCTTCATGGTGGCTTCATGAGATGTGGGGTGCATGGTTAACCCTTAGTGTTCTGTGATGGACTTGCACATTAGAGGTGGCTTACTCTTGGTTGCTAGACCTTTTATGGATGCTTTGATGACATTCTTCCTTGGAACATTGAAGACCTATGAAGCTTGGTGAATTTTTCATGTAGCCAACCAACGGAAAAGATGTTTCTTTCTTGGAGGACACCTTGCATTGGGGGAGTTTTGGGCGTTCCAAAGGAGGGTGTTGAGCCTTATACAACATGGGATTTCTTGCTTGCTTGCTTTGCATGGAGGATTACACTTGACTTGATGACACTTGGGTTTAGGGAGTGGACATGTTGTGGTGGTCCCTAAGGAGGCACATAACCTTGGAGATGCATTGGAGCTCTGGATAGTTGGAGGATCATTGGACCTTGGGGACTAGTACTCATGCCTTGGAGCCTTTCTTTTTGATCATTGTCACCTTGGAGCTTGACATGTGTCACTTGGAATAGAGCATTTCACATGTGTGTACATATTAGTGTCTAGTAGGTTGCTTGTAGTAGACTAGGTACACTTGTCATTGTAGATGTCCCTTACCTCTTGTATAAATAGAGGAAGGAGAGAGACATTATCATCATCAACCATGCACTTGTGCTTATTCTTCTTTATAGCTGGGTTAGAGATGTAAAAGGTGCACTAGTATCTCTTGGTCTTGTTCAATCTTCTTTATACGTTACATTTTTGTCTTAAGGCACTATGGTTTCTTGGAGAATTCTTGATGTCTAGGTATAGGGTTAGATCCTTAAGGAGGCATTAGATTAGGATTTAGTGACAAAACCTAAGTTGTACTTGTTGAGGAGGAAGAGAAGAGGAGATGCCTTGTATGAGGCCAAGGAGGACTTGCTAGTGGTGATTCTAACTTGTTGGAGTATCTTTGATGGAGTTAGGGATTTTATTGGTTTTTCCTTTATAGGGTTTTGGAGAGATTGAAGGGTTGTACGAGCTTGTGATATGCTGAGAGTTATGGTAATTTTCAACACTTATATGCCCTGTCGATTTGACGTAAGTTAAGGCTGAAATTGTTAAGGAGTTTAGCATTTATATTGAAGACAATATGGCATATTTACTGTTGTTAATATGCATTAATTGCAATGATTTCATATTTGTTTTATGCATGAAAATATTGTCATAGAGGGTTGAAACTTGTTGGCATATGTTTGGTATCTTCTCTCTTGGATTGCCTAGTGTATTGGGGTTGGTGTGAAGTGAAACATTTTGTTGCTATAATTTATATTTTAGTTCAGTGCTAAGGCTGATAATTCACAGGGATTAGATCCTTGGAACCTCTAAAGAGGTGAAATCTATGAATTTGCAAAACAAATCTCAATTCATGAAATATCTACAATTTTCAGTGAAAGTATCTAAGAAAGAACAAGTTCCACCAAAAGTTTTTGTTGTGGTTTTGAGTTTAAATCTTTGATTTTCTCCTCTAAATGTGTAGCATTTGAAAATCATTGAAAATGCAGGGAAGTGTTAAAAAACCTTTAAATACAATCTATGCATTTTTCTATCGGGTTACTAGAGAGGAAGGGTAATTTGAAATGGTTCAAGGGAGTCATGAATAAGTGGTAGAAATTGATCAAAGGGTAAACACCTTCATGCCTTTACCTCTGTTGTGCACGATTTTGTGAATCAATGATGTTGATTAGAGGAAGGAATGAATCATTGTTAGGGAAATATTGAGCTACACAACTACTACACAAGTGTTTATAAACAGGGCGATGCTCAATCAACGTTGATAATTATGTTGCAGGAAATGAATCATCCCATACATGGTGTTCATACAGTATTTGGCACTAGGTAGTCCAATCACATTATAAGATTCAAGATTTTTTTTTCTTCACACTAACAATTGTTATATATTAATCTAAAAAACTACATGCAACATAATCTAGACAACCATAATACAATTCAAAGTAATTTCAAAAGAGATTCTAAAGTCAATATCTCACCCCCTTCCTAGATGGAGTAAGTTCTAGTCAAGTTTTTAACTCTTTTATAAGCCTTATTCCTCTACCTCATTGAACAATTTAGATTGATACAACTTGATTACATAGTAGATGATAGAAGCAATACATTTAAAGAAGCTTAGTTGGACAATGTTTCCCCTTTTGGGATTTTAGGTAGAATATTAAAAATAAAATTTGTACTTATTTTTGGTTTTCTTATTAGATACATGAGTCCAATCTTAGGGTTGTCTTGAAACATAGTATCCAGTTCATGAATAGGAGTGAGTGCTTCTTTTTCTATAGAATTCACACACTTTTACCAAGGGATACACGTCACAAGGAGTTCCCTTGGATCTCCACTAGATTTGTACTTGGGTCTTTTGTGGCTGTAGACTTTGTGTTGTCATGATGTCTCTCCTCATTTGAGATATTAGATCCTTCTTGGGGAGAGGGGTTCATTGTCTCTTGGTTTGTGGGGACTTCTGTTACTACCATTATTGTGGCAACTTTTGGGATAAATTTTTCTATTACATTTCCAAATTCTATGAGATGGTGGTTCACATTAGCACCATTCCATCAAGTAGGACTATGGTTGTACTTCATTTTGGTGAGTGATCCAACATGCTTTGATTTCTCCTTATCAAGAGAAAAGTTAGGGAGAGAGGAAACTATATGCCCTATCACAAAACATGCTATGCATAAAAAATTAATATGCTCATAGTCTAATTTTTGTTTCTAGACATAGTCAACAACATCCAACCAAATATCTTATGGAAGCCCTTTTAATAGACCAATTTCAAAACATGTCCTCGTGAAGGTTGTGCATTGTATTTCAATGGTTTCATGGCTATAGAAATGAAATTTATTGATGTCATTTCCAATCTTTGTTAGAATATAAAGGGCCAATAATTGAAGGGAGTAGTTGGGGTGCCTAACCCACAATGAGACCGAGAATAAACAATATATTGAGGTATCAAAGGTTGGATAACAAGGCTTCATAGAAATATTGATATTTTCCCAAAACTGAGGGCCAAAGTGAAAGGCATTTCCCTTGTCGACAACTAATTTAAATTCAACAATGAAGAATTCACGAGCACATGTATAGATATAAGATTCACTTCATAGTAGGGGATTTGGTTAGATGTGAAAATACACAAGTATTGGCCATAGTTCGTTAAAATCACATATTATCATGTGGTTTTGATAGAAATTAAAGTGAGGCTTGGATTTCTTAGCTACTGCAATAGTAGGAATGGAGACAACCTTTCAATGGAGAAGTGATTGGGAGGATCATATTGAGCCTAGACGTTCAAAACTGACATTGAGAGAGAATCCTTAAACGTCTTCTTGCCAACTTTGTCCTCTGTGTTTGAGAAGAAACATGTGTTGGAGGAGGGAACAAGTCAATCCATAACATAGATATTTAAACCAATGCATGAACCATCACCCATGTTTTTGATTCCATGGAGCGGTTTGATGTATTACCCCTGTAGGGGGGCATGATTGAAGTAGTAACTTTGAGATAAGGAACTGTTTAGGGGAAAACTATAATATCCTCAAATATTATAATATTAAATTCTAAGTGAACCTAGAAATAAATTTTCGTTTTTGGAAAATTCAGATTTGGAAATTAGTTGCCAATTATGGAAAATCTGAATTTGGAATTTTTATTGTTGTAATTGATTATTTGATAACTGTTGGGAAAATATTTGACTTGCCCAACTAACCTCTTTTATTTTGACACATGTGAAAGACAAACTTTTAATAAATTAAATGCTGGAATACAAATGGAACATGCAGGTTAAAAATAGCTGACCATGACTCCATGAGTGGGGAATAGGTTTGAGTTACCTCAAGGCTGATTTTTACAAGTGACAAATGTGGAATTTGACCACTAGCAGCCCCTAAAAATCAAGGATTTGTAAAGCTGCAAATTTCTCAAGGAGGGAAGGAAAGACCTAGGCACAATGATGCATATAAAAACAACATATGGAGGAGGCAGGACACTGCTTAGTATGTTGGGGAAAATAAACTATTTTTTGTTATGAGCACTGTTAGTGTGAGGCAAAGGAATTTCTGATCTATGGATAGTGACTGTAGATAAGGAGGATCATTCAGTTTTCCCTTATGGACTTATGATCAAGATAGGGGGTGAACAGGGAAAGTGAACTTGGTTGTTCTGTTCTATGGTTGGGTGGAACGTGGCTGTTCCATTTGTATTTCAGCATCAAGTTTCAGATATGTATCTCAGCTTGTATTATTTGTCAATGTTATATTTATCATTATCATTTGTTACGAATATGATTGACTGTGTATACATGAATGAGATCAATTCTTAAGGGATTGTATGATCATGTTTTCCTATGGCTTATCATAGTTAAATCATACTGGAAATATTGGTTGTTTGAGATATGATGGTGGTTTATATATATATATATTTTGCATTTCTATTCAAATATGTACATAACAATCACTATAGAAAAATGGTGCAATAAGGAATAAACTTAAATGGTGTGTTTACCAAGTTGA
Source organism: Picea engelmannii (assembly GCA_009831015.1). Classification (NCBI taxonomy): domain Eukaryota; kingdom Viridiplantae; phylum Streptophyta; class Pinopsida; order Pinales; family Pinaceae; genus Picea; species Picea engelmannii. Next base: position 193,043 of record ML786930.1, on the reverse strand, counting down.
TAACATGTAAAGAATAGGTAAAAGAATAACAATCCATATATATTCTTTATATTATCTATCACCACAGAAAGATAGTGATTCAGTAGACTACAAGTGTATTGAAAAAGTAGATGTCATATTCAAATGAACCTTGTTCAAAGTATTTTACAAAAACAACCTTTGTATGCAATCAATCATAGTTCAAATATTACAGTTGGAGTACCATAGACCAAAGACTCCACAACCCCTTGTTTTTAAACAAAATTCTAAGAAAGTATACATAGAATCTGGTTATAACCAAAGTTAATGCACGCAAGGACATGGAACTCGAATACCTTTCGAGTAAGATGATTCCTTCATCAGACTTCGCCAACTTGCGCAACCTGCAAAGGAAGTAATAGGGGGTTTAGTAAACTGTGCTAACATTTTAATTCTATGGAGATCAAACAATAGGAATAAGTCAAGGAAGAATCAGATCTCCTTTTGTTCTTGTGGGACAATCTGTCCACGATCTAGGAGGAGGAGGAGTGGACCCAAAATTGACTGATGGGTACCCTCACAAAACAGAAAAGGGTCCCATCATTAATTTCATGTACCCATGAATAGAATTTTCACTTATAAAATAGAGAGCGACGACAATAAATAACTAGCATCGAAATAGAATGTGCTTGGATTAATCAAACATGAAGAACACATTTATATTTCTACGAACCCTGTGTATACTCACATTAAATCAATAAATATTCATAAGAGGCGCATAGGATGCGACCTATGTTTTGTTCACAATGAACCACAAAATTTAAATAACATTACAGCAAGGACCCAATGCATAGTTTGAAGTCTGATTGTGAAAAAACGTGCTCGAACCCTTTTCATAATGATTTAGTTCTATCAGACGAGAGATCAAGTGGCCATGGGATAATCCATGATGCTTCCCGATAGAGAATTTGTTTTACAACCATGGGGTACAAGCAAGCGTTGTATTCAAACAAATTACGTTGCTATTTATATACACAGTAGGTAAACACGAATTTCCCATAGAGGGATTAATACTGCTATTTATATACACAGAGCATATACTACGAATTCCCACAGAGGGTTACTATTTATATACACAGAGCGTAGACTACAAATTCCCAAAGAGGGTTATTATTTATATACACAGAGCATAGACTACGAATTCCCATAGAGGGTTACTATTTATGTACATAGAGCGTAAATTACGAATCCCCACAGAGGGTTAATACTGCTATTGATATACATAGAGCGTAAATTACAAATTCCCACAGAGGATTAATACTGTTATTTTATATACACAGAAGGTAAATACGAATTTCCCACAAAGGGTTAGTATTGCCTTATATTATACAGAGTGCATTTCTTACAGAGCGTCAACAACAAACAAGTCTGAATAATGGCAAGTAGCATAGCAAGTCTTGGGATCTATGGACGAGTCCTAGAGGGTAAGAATAACAATATTAGAATGACGAATAAAATAAAAAAAAACATAGAGGGTATAACATTAAAATGATTCGGGCCACTGCTAGACTGGGAACTATAAAATGATATGCCCTATCTAGTAAACAACCCACATACATACACAGGATTCTGAAACAACAATAGCGTACCTGGTTCAAGAAACTGTTTTTGAAAAAGAGGTAGCCAACCTCTTTCTTGATTGAGGTTTATACTTCTCAGGGTTTCTTGACAGAGTTCAGTGTCTTAGTTTTTACAGTCATAGCTTGGGTTAGATTTCAGTTTTCTTGTCTTTTTGAAGTTTCTTGTGTTTACTTTTGAAAGGGTTTTATCGAGTCTTTGAATTTTTTATCGGCCTGTTTGGTGTCTTTAGTGATTCCCTGCGATCTACAGTGGGCCAAAGGTCTGTTTCAGTCTTTCCTTGTAGTTCTTTTCCCCCCTTTCATTTTCTTTGAAAAAAAGAGAAAAAAATATTTATTTCAAGTTTTTCCTATTTGAAGCATTTTCAAAAAAGAAAAAGATTTTTCATTCTTAGTTTGGTAAAGTAGTTGGAGTTAGTTGTTTTACTTGATAGGAAAAAGAGTTCATTTTTTAAGTTCTTTACTGATTTCTTGAAACTTAAGTAGATCGTAGCCGAGTGAAATTTCGTTTTAGGTCTTCTTTTTAAAGATCTTGAAAAAGTTAGTTATGAAAAAGTTGGTTACATAGAGTTAGTTGTGAATCTTTACTTTTGACTGTTATCGCTCAGTTTGTAGTCTAGGTCAAGTAGCTGGAAGGTAGGGGTCAAACTGGCGTAACAGGAGCTTCCCCACCAACTGTCACCTCGATGGGGGGCTCTTTCTATTTAGGGTGGCTAAACCCAAGGGAGACGTCCCTAGGTGATCTGGGGTGTTGAAAGGAAAAGGGTCAAGGGATTAAGGCTCAAGAGGTTAAAGTAGGTTTTCCCTTCACACATTACCGCCAAGAAGATAGTCAAAGAGACGATAAACCACAAGATAGGCACCTGTTTGCGAGACAAAGCAACAATAAAACTAAAATGTGCAACAATGGTCAGTACTTCATAAATTAATGACTATCTTTATTATATATGAGCACATATAGTAGTAATTATTGACGAAGTCAATGATTGCAAAAAATGACTATGGTTTGTAATGTTACTTCTCAATAACATCGAAGATGATATATCATTCAATGTATAAAATCAATCCTTGAATTATCACAACGCATTAAATATCATTAATATGCTCACATGAAAAGGTTGCTGTGTCACTATACTTGCTAGAGGGTGACGTCAACTTTCTTCTAGGTTAGTTTGCTAGACAATGAGGTGGACGTTTTACAAAATAGGCCAATGAAATTTATCTACACATCAAAGTCTATCATTTGATGACCTAGCCGCAAATTTTTATACCAGCCAAGAGCTTAAACCAGGCATGACGTCATCATAAGTCTAGGGTTAGTGAGACGTTAGGGTTAGTTAGGGTTTGAAATTTAAGAAGTTTAAAAGTGTTGTTTTGACACAAGAATCTCAACGTTGGAGTTCTAGACTAGTGCCTTAGGGTATAATGGAGTCAAGGAGCAAGGCAAAAGTCTTGGGAGAATCTAAATTCAAAGACAAGAGAGTTAGGCTTTCTAGCGCTGCAATGGCAGGGCCACAAAGTCAAAACCCTAAGGGGAGGAGGCTCATTCCGGTGTTGCTTAAGCAAGGCCTCATGCTCTTCCCTCTTTCCTTAAAAATCCTTGGCAAAAATGGCTAGCTTCAAAACATAAATCTAGGGATGAAAAGTGTTGCAAAGACAAGGCCTTTCAAACCCTAAAGGTCAAAACCCTAGGTGTAAACTCAATTAGGCCTAGGACGTCTT